>OX453283.1:13985293-14062793 GCA_949710005.1 Ricordea florida
ACAACGACCGAAGGTATCGAGGGAAATGGGTTATTCACTCACATGTGGGGAGGTTATCATTCCACAAACCCAAAAACGAGATGATAGAAGCGTGGTCTCGACAAGTTCAGAAGATTTTCGATCGAGGGCTCTTTTGAGACACGAGTAGCCATGCGACCTCGAGGGAAATTAAAACCCTATGAAATAGAGGCAAAACCAAGAATACTTTTTAGCTGCGTTAATCGTGATTTCAGACCTGCAATCTACCGCTTCCCGGTATTTGTAAAGGTAATCATACGGTTTCGAGTTCAATTTGGAATTAATTTGCACGAGTGAGTTTTTCAAAAAGCTGAAATTGTACGAGCTGCTTCGGCGAGTGCAATTTCAGCTTTTTGAAAAACTCACAAGTACAAACTAGTCATAGTTGTCACTAAATCTGCCCCCGACTTTGTAAAAACTGAATGAAGACTGCATGTGGTTGTCCATGTATTTGTTATGAACCTTTGAAATGTAGTTTTCGTTTGAGAGTTTGCGAGTGCAAATTCCTTGTTGTGTTTGTGTTTGTCAATTATCACACTTCGTTTCTTGGGTTAATGGAAATCCTCATACATATCGTGTTTAGGATGGGCAATGGTATTTTAACATGTCATACTGAGTTCAATCAACAAGGCAAATGTAATAGAACGCGTGTTAAACAACAAAACAATAAAATTATTTATTTCTAACGAACAATAGAAAGGTAGTTTAACTATGAAAAATGTCGTTATAACGATGAAAAGTTATGAAAGCATTTGTTAATATTGCGTATAACAGCATTCAAAATGTAATATTCTGTAAAAAGAACATGAACTTGTTAAATATAAGGCAATACAAAATGTCCTTACAGTAAAAGGGAACAATAATTAAAGGGCTCTTCCAAAGACAACATGAATTGGTTAATAATGTAAGGCAATGCAAAATGTCTGGAATAAAACAGAACAATAACTGAAGGACGTGGTTAAAACACCTGGCGAAAAAAGAATTGAAAACTATAGTCACAAGTCAAATTCAGTATGTTTGGAAGACGTTCAAAATTGATGAAAAAGGAACAGGGTGTTTCTGCATGGAGGATTTCAGATTGTTTCGATGCAGTGAAAGTCAACTGTTTGAAGAACAATCCTTTTTAACTCGTGGATACGCGAAGCGTATTTGCGAGTTTTTGTGGGGACTCCGATATGCAAATTGTCACTCACTCACTCACTCACTCACTCACTCACTCACTCACTCCAGTGTAGACATCTTCGTAATTAGTCGGATAGAACTCGGGGGCACCGATATGAAGACGACAATTGTCGTGACCGAAGTCACGGAAGTCTGTTGATGAAAGTTCACGCTGAAAGTGTATCGTACCGTTGCCAGAGTTTGTAATGATTTTGTAGCTTAAGAGGACGATTAGCGAGGCCCTGTTAGGGGTAAATTTCGAAAAGCGACATGGCCTTGAAACGGCGACATAAACGACCTGAAATGGCGACGAACGATGAGCCGCTCACGGGAAATTACGACAGCGACCTTCGACCTTCCGAAATTGCGACGTGAAAAGGTTTGAAACTCAGACGCGCGACATAAAGAACCTCACTAACAGGGCCTCATTAGCGGTCTTACTAAAATCAAAAGGAGTTTAAATGTTTCCAGTTAGGACAATAACCAACTTGGAGACTGAATTTCATGAGCCTTTTACTCGGCCAGGCGCTAAACGTGAACAGATGATAACTATTCGCTTTTCCGACATCGACCGCCATCGACCGCCCCCAAGATTACAAGCAGTATATGAATTTCAGTTGGCTCGAAAGCGATCTGAAGATGAGAAAATCTCTTGCTAATGTAGTAAGCTTTGATGAGAACTCATAGAGCGAAATTAGCACTTGAATGAGAACTTATATGAGGGAAATGAGTACTCGTTATTCAACCTCGTTCCCAGTGTCTCTCTTCTTCCCACCCCCTGGAGCGAGAGAGAGAGACCCTCTCTCTCTCTCTCCGTCAAGGGGATGGGAAGAAGAGAGACCCTGGGAACGAGGTTGCTCGTTATTGAACGAAACTACTACTGAAAACAGAATAAATTGACGAATCCATGATGTGAAACCGAAGAACTTCTGTGGCCAACCTGGATAAGAAACATCGCATGGAGGACGTTTCTACTGATTTAAGTGTTAGTACGAACAGGAATGGAGTTGCAGAAGTATTGGGACGGTCAAGAAGTATGTCAACGCTTACCATTTAATATGGAGGCGCATGCCATGGCGGAGAACCATGAAGATTACAATGTAAGAAAGTCATTAAAGGGTTCGCAAAGAGTAAGTCATGTAGAAAATGTATTAAGCGTTATATTATATACAATACACCACAAGCCGTTACAATGAAAAGTTTTCTGTCTATTGATTTCCGAATTTACCTTGAAGTGAACTAGATTGTGTTGAAGTAGACATGTTGGAAAAATAGGCTTACCTGTTTTGCTTACTGTTGTGTGACTCATCATATTTACATTGTAAAAACAAGAAGTTATAAGGATAAAAACAAAGATGTATTGCTGTATTAATGATGGGAAGTGTGATTTTTTTTAAGTGCAACGCTGAATAGATATACCACTGATAACCTAAAATGAGATGGTAATGTAAATAAACTAATTCAACTTGATAAAGGATTGAGAGTCTTAAGGATTTTAAGATCATCACTAACATACTTTGCAAAAATGCAAGAAAGACTTGTTTGGTATGATTCGTCAGCTGGGCTGACCTACATGGTTTTGTTCATTATCAGCTGCAGAATCAAGGTGGATATTTCTGTTGAATACATTGAATAGACTTGCAGACAACAAAAACTATAATGATGATAAAATTGACAATGTCATGGCAACAAAATTCAGACCTTATTCAAAAGGACCCTGTTACATGTGTTAGAAACTTCGAACTCACAGACAGTGAGCAGCAGGATACCAGAACTACATTTGGTTTCGGTGCCATTTAATCCTGTACCCTTATGTTAAGTTATCAAATTTTTTAACAACTGTATGCTTGCCACCTGCCTTATAACTGATGCCTAGTGTAGTCAAATGATTGGCGTCATGTACTCACTGTATGTTTATTTCAAAAAGCTACTCAGCTCCCTGGTCACTTTTATGTTGTGATTATAGATTATTAAAATTATCTTCAAGTTCATTCAATCACAACTGTGAAAAAACACCTCATTAATTTTTAAATTATTTCTTTTTTCTCTGTTTTGTAAACATATCCACGAGTTCACCATAGTCCTACTTTGATTGTCCTTTGATGTTGAAAAGGTTGAAGTGTCTTTTAGCTGCAAATGACTGAGATGTATTGGTCAAAGTATCAAAAAACTGCATTATTGGTTGGATCACCTTTTCCATCCGGAAATAAAGTTGGAAAAGCCATTGATGCTAAGAATTGACAACTAAATTCATTCAATGGCTCATCACCAATATCCCAATTGAATGATTGTGGAACATGAAGAAATTGTTCATTAATAATCTCTTTTTCCTTTTTGGAGTCAATGTTGGTTGGAACAAAGCTATTCATTTCAGTTTCTGCATTATAAACTTTCTTATCATCTTCAAAATGAACTGGTCCAGTGTCAATATCCACATCTTCAATTTCATCTGATTTTTCTTCACCCTCTACTCTCATAACATCTGAAAGGATGTCATTTTCTGGCAAATTAGCAAGAGTTTCCCTATCTATCTTCACATTTTTGTACAAAGGATTGTTTGGTTCCCCATTAGCATTTTTACCAGTTAACCACTAAAGTGCTTCTTCCACGTTTTTGCGCTTCACTACAAAATCCAATGAAAAATTGTTATCTTTACCATTAACAGTAAAAATAATCACAGGCAAATCTTCTGGACACCTAGGAAGTATTTCTGCAAGTTGTTGTACATCCTGAGACAAAGTAAGCACATGGCCTTTATATGCTCTTTGACCACCCCTTGGTTTTGTGTACACATGCATAACAGGAAATGCTCTTGCAATGAGCATTTCTTCAAATTGTGTCAAGCCTTGTAACTCCTTGGGAACTGGAGAAGGTATCATAGAGTTATCGGCTGAAAATTTTTTGGGAACACTTTTGTCACGCACACATTGAGAGCAAATGTAATTTGCAGAATTCTTTGGTTTTGTTTTCAAAGGCCAGGCTTCATGACAGACACGGCACTGATAAATTGTAAATTTTAATGCATTATGAAATCTCATATTTTCCTTGGACGATTTTTGCTGATGAAGTTCCTCATATGCTGTTGGATTTTTAAAATCAATTTTGTTCATTAAAGGTTTGTCATCCTTATCATGAACATTATCAGCAAAGGGTGATAGTAAGGTTAAATTGTTATCTTCATTTGTTTGAAACTCAGAAAAGTAAACTGATGAATTCTTAGAAGGTTGCACAGATTCATCAGAATTCTTACTTCTCTTTGTTATGTTTGCAATTGCCTCTTTCTGTGGAATCTTTCTTTTTCTATTTCTTGTAAAATTAACGTTTTTCCTTGTGTTTTCTTTTTTTTTTCTTATTGTGCACAACTTTAGCACCTGAGAATGATAGAGTATTACTGATTTTAGCATCATTAGTATTCTCTAGGTCTACCATGAGGGAGTTGTCCAATATTTCTCTTGCATCTGACTCACATGCAACTCTTGGCCTAGCATTAGGTTTCATGTTCATACATGTATTGTAACTTGCAGATGTTTCTGGTGTGCAGTGGAAAATTTCATCTTGTTCATACTGTATTTTCATTTCTCTCAGCTCATAAATTGTGAAAAACCACCCTTCTTTATAAACTTGTCGCATTGAAGAAAAATTTGCAAACTCTTTTACACTAAAACAAAGGTCATAAAAATAAGTCTATTCACTATAACTTTCAACAGCACAAGTGAAGTGGTTATTGTTTCAACACACAACACCTCTTAGTTTGTAATAAACTCCAGCAATTTCAATCAACTCAAAGACATTTATGTCCTTCATCAACCCAGGAGGGAATTCAATAAACAGGAATTTAGAGTTTGATACATTACTCAAAACAGGCCGAGTTGTGCGAGTATTACAGGTGACACAATTCAGTTGTCCTGGGTTTGTATGCACATCAGTAACATACTGGGGTCACATATTTTTATCTAAACCCAAGTGTTCTAATCCATGTTCAGTAACTACTGTCAAAAGAATTTTGCTATTCAAAGTCACAAGTTTTGCACAAGTGTTACAGAAAGAATCAAAAGTTCTTAAAGTCACAAAAAGACTCTCTTCATCTACATTCATATAACCAAGTGTTCTAAATTGCTCAAATATTTGACTAAAACAGGCACTACAATCTCTGGCTACAAATGAACTACAGTGGTCAATGATGTATGACCATACAGGTTCGCGAATTTCCTTCAACAAGACATTGTCTTCTCTCGAACAGATGTAATATGAGCAAGTATTGAAAAGCAGCTCTGTGAACTCATATTTAGCTGGCAAATTTGATAAATATGGCATAAACAAATGTGTGCACACTCCAAAAAAGCATCAACTGCACATGAATAAATGCCCGGGTCAGTGAAAACCGAGTTCATAAAGTGTCGTCTACGAAACGCAACGAACGACTGCTTTGGCTTCGAGTGTGACATTCTTGAACTTAAGATAGAACAAAACCCGGTTATTTCACGTTAGCACCTTTCTTGTTTTTGACTGGGTTTTGAAATATTTGAGCTAGCTATTCCTGATGTGGTTTGAATCGAGTCTGACGATCCACGTTGCTGATTTGTCCCTGACAAATCAAGTTCTTTAAAACTAAAGAATTCCAGTACTGCTGAATAGCTTTTTGTTAATGATGTGATACTCAATGATAAAAATACTCATCTTATAGCTTGGAATGAAATAAGAAAGCTTGGAATGAAATCGTGACAACTCGTTGCCAAACTTGCCAAACTTGCCAAACTTGCCAAACCCAGTTTGCGCGGTTGCTGAGCCAGGCGCACATGTTGAAAATTAACCGGGACCACCGTGCGCGCCTATTTTCGTCAAATCGAGAAAATTTTCGCATACTAACACTACGACCATACGATACTTCTTATTTACGCGGGGAACATTAGGGTGCCTCCTCGGGTTCCGGCCTCTGGGCCGGAACCCTGCGGGGACAATTAATTCCAAATTGAACGAGAAAAGCCGTATGATTACTTATTAATAATATAAACATGAAAAAATTCACCTGGAGGAAGTGTCGGAAGATCTCATTGCGGACGGACAGGAAGTAAGCATTTGACGCGGATTTGACACTTTATTTACTGAAGATCAACTGATAACGCTACGAACTCAAAGCGGTTCGTTTAAAAATAAAGAATATCATAATCCAGAAAATCGATGTGTAATTTGCACTGGTGTTACACTTTTTGCACTGGTATTACACTTTTTGCACTGGTGTTACACTTGAACTGCACTGCTCTCAGCCAATCAGAATCGAGTAATTTTTTTCATGTATATTATTAATGACTAAAACTTCTATTTTATTCCTCATTTGAGAGGTATGTCATTGGAATACATCCACAATTTACGTCTTGCAAAAGTAGTTTTCTGAGCGATTCACATTCGAACAACCTATCACAACATACGCGTACAACCCAAAGAAGAAGACGTATTTCTACAAAGCAATCGATCACTCACCTTTAACAATGTCTTCCTTTTGTTGCCACAAAGTTTCGGCTATAGAAATAGGCGTTTGTTCACAAAAAAAGCGAATGAGCGTAGCGAACCGCGTCTTATTTTGAAAGGGAATATATGGCGCGTTGCGTAGCAACCAGGTTTTGTTTGCCCCCCAGTCAATATGGCGCCATTAACCGTGGAAGGGTCTATTTAATGGCCGTTTACAATTGTGCTCTTTGTTTTAAAGAGATCTACAAGAATTATGAGAGATGTTTGGTTAAGAGCAGAAGGAAAACTATGTTTGATGTAAGTTTAGCGCTTGAGAACTTAGCAACTTAATTCTAAAGCTATAGAAAAGCCGAAAAGCCCTCGCCGACTTTGGTGATATCAGACAAAGAAACCTTTTTCTTGGATACTTGCGTTTACAAAGGCGATAGATTTAGACAAAGATCTATCTTGGACTTGCGAACTCACTACAAGCCGACAGAAACATTTCAGTACACACATTTCGCTTCCTGCCACCCACCAGGGGTCAGTAAAGGCTTCATCGAAGGCGAAGCACTGAGGCTGCTTCGAACTAACTCTTCAAAAAATACTTTTGAAGAGAATATTGTAGCATTCAGATCACGCCTTCACACGAGAGGTTATCCTGATATTCTGGTAAATAAAGTCCTCTCAGAAGTGAAATTCGAAGAGAGAAAGTCGGCTCTTCAACAAAATAAACGAACCCGATATATAATTCTTCCTTTTGTCACACAATACCACCCAGCGGTGCCTATTTAAAAAAAAAATCTTATTGAAAAAGTGGCATTTAATACAGGATCAACCTTTACTACGTGAGATATACAAAGAGCCTCCCACCATCTCGTACAAAAGAGGAAAATCGCTCAAGGACATACTCGTGAGACCCAAACTCTAGCGGCAAAGAAACTACACTTGCGAACAGCGGGAGTTCGTGTAGGCCTGTCACAACTTTTTTTAAACCAGAGAGCAGAGGCGATCAACGGTATCACTTGAAACATTATCGACTTCCCGGAACCGGTTGGTAGAGAAACGAAGATATCCTTCCCTTCAAAAAACAAATCGATGGCTTTCTGCTGTTCTCCATGAAATTTCTCTATTTCGAGAGCCGCTCAAGAAAAATTCAAAGCCGCGATATAGCTCGTTGTTGTGCGAGAACACGGTTAGCCCGGATTTTCTTTAATGGTTCTCACGAGACTATAACAGACTTAAGCCAATCAGAGTTCATGTAAGTATTGAGAAAATGGCTCGCTAATGAAAAAGTACTACACATTTTCTTGCTAAAGGGTGACGTCACATAACACGATTTGTGTCAGGTTTTCGTAGACGTTCCCTCCTCCCGTTTTTTTCCATCGGGGGGATGGTGCGGCTACACGTAGGCTAGTGGTTTCCCCGCTAAAAAGTATCATGAACGATCAAATACAAGAGGTATAAGAGCTGGGGATTCCTTCTATTTTTTTTTTCTTCAAATGAAGACGTACTTCAGTCGATAAGCGCGATCAATCTCAAACTAGTGTTTGGATCAGCAGAAAACTTTCTGGATGCCGCACGTCCTCCTGACGTTCCTTCGTTCTGCTATTCAGTTTGCGCTACAGCACTCTATTTTCGGAAGCATATATGTTGATGCAACCAAACAGTTATTTAAAGAATGCAAAATATGTAGTTGAGGCGAGAGGCCCCCTGGAAAACCGCCGAAAAGCGTTTTGTTGCTCTCAGTAAGTTAAGTACTAGTCAGTATAGTTTTGCCGGCAACACAGACACACGGATTGACACTTATTTACGATTATGGAACAGATAACCAGATAAAGGATACCAAAGTTAAAGGAAATCTCGTCACAGAAGTAAGTCGATTGGTCTTGGAATCAATTCGTTTATGTTCTTTTGTCTATTAGCCAGTAGAAGCTTAGAATTAAAGTTTAAACGTGAAGTACCGCAGGACATAGTTTGTTCAAATGAAGTTGTAATGCGCAATTCCTCTTAAATTTCTCCTTTGCCTACCTTTGCAAATAATGTACTGGGAAGTAAGAATTTCTTTATCACTGATTTAATTTCAGACCGAATGAAACATTTATTTTATACGATTGCGAGACTTCTTCAGTTCATTGTTTAGTCTTCATTTTCCGTTGGAACAATATATATTTTATCAAGTGTGGACTTTCTTTATCTTTTGGGCTTCTGATATTCTGAATATGACCATCTTTTAAAATCGCAACCTTTACAGATGATCTAGGCTGATTTTCGTTTTCAGCCACGCGTGACCCGAGATCAGCGAGACGATGGATCTCCTCATCAAAGAGATTCGAGGATGAACTTTTAGTCGAACTATAGTTGACAGAGAGACATCTCTTTGCCAAAGCCTGTTTACTTTTTTAAATGTTTTCCTTGCAGTCTTGCTTTTTTGGCGAATTACTCACGCGATATAATTTTTGTCTTGTAGAGGACGTGTGAGGCTAAGATGACATTCGTTTGAATCACTCGCCTTCCCTTGAAGATGATTTTCTGACTTCTGTTTGGCGTTTCCACATTTCGTGATAAACTCAACTCCGCTTGCTGCACTTATGGCTTTTGATGCGCAAGATGCGCACAATCTGCTCGAAAGAAGTACGTCTTCGTCAAATCTAATGACGATATCGAGTAAGATATCTGCAAGCTATCGCCGTATCAAACCCCGTTTCGGCTCAACAAATACATTTTCTGTAAAGATGTAATTTGTCTTGCCAAAATTCCCCCCAACGAATTGCGAAGGAGCAAGCGCATATCCAACAAAAATCGGAAGGACCGCTTGATTTTGGTTTCCTGCCTCTTCTTGCAGGTTTTTTTGAAGTTGAGAAGACATCCTCAACGCCGAACATAAGTGCGGATCGGATAATTTACCGCTCGAATTTTATTGGTTCGATTAAATTAACAAGTCAAAGGGTGGAGATGTTCATGACAAGGCAATGACAGGGGGAGGGGTCTAATAAGTTTATTTATTTTCCAAAAATGTCCACAGGCCCTCGGTTTTTGCGCCGTGTTTAACGATCGAAGTAAAATACGAAAAAATATAGGGCTGTAAACAGTCTATATATTTTTATTCTTTTTTTTTCCACGCACCCTATGGATATGAAACAAACTTCCGAAAGACTTTCAAGTATTTTATAAACTAATTTTAAACTTCTAGATATTATTTTTATTGCTGTTATTTTAAACCTTTTGTAATTTACCATTGGTGTGATGTCTAACGACTTTTACCGACGCATTTTAATGTAGATGTAGATGTAGATTTCACACTGCATTTGTTGGTTGTACTAGCTGTACTACACTGATTCAATTTCAGAGTGACCTTTTTCGGTGTTTCTGGGGCAGGAGCCCATTACCTTATTGCTACTTATTTTCGCGGAAACTTCATTTTCACGAAACTGGAACGGGTGTATTTCGAAGGAATTAAATTTCGCGATTTTTCCAAAAAAAAAAAAAACATAAATTACTAAATTTTGCGAAAAATTTCAAAGTATTGATCTTATTTCAGTACCTCTGTAAAGTGACCGTGGTTACATTTTCGATGTTCCGATAAGAGTCTTCCAATTCTTTTCACCTCTAGCTCCTAGCCTGGATTGTTTCTTACAATTGTTCCTTACTAGGAAGCACGGATAAATATGTATGTTATGAGCTAAAATTTGTCCAAACTTAAACAACCAAAGCGAGACAACAGAAAGCAATTGTTGTTCACGGGTCTTGCGCCTTGTCACCGTACAAGATAACGCTAACTTCTGGCGTACCAGAAAGGTTAACTTCCAAGATGGGGGAGAAAGTGAAACTTTCAGTCCACCTATTTTCTGTTTTCCGAGGCGTCCATATGCGCCATTGTGATGCTCATGGATGCTTATGGCGTACCGAGTAGGATAATTCTGCCTGAATAATTCATAATTAGAGAAACTCATGCATATTAAAAACGGCCATTAAACACAGATGGCTAGAAGGACTGGATTACAGTGGAGCCATATGGACCTCTCGGTAAACAAACTTCCGTTTCTATAAATAACTTTGTTGAAGTTTTTACATCCTAGCCGACGCACCGACCGTTGTCTCCGTCCCTTATGTTATCTTGTACTACCTAGAGATTACTGTTAAAGTTTTTTTCAAACTCAATGAAGATAAAGCAAAGATTAAAGGGTTGGCGTAGTGGTAACAGCGCTCGCCTTCCACCAGTGTGGCCAGGGTTCGATTCCCGGCCCCGGCGCCATTAGCCTGCGTAGCAAGCGTTTCCGTGCTGTTTCGGAGGAACGACCGCACGAAAAATGGCTCTCGTTTCATTTCTCGCGCGGAAACGCTTGCTACGCAGGCTACGGCGTCATATGTGGGCGGAGTTTGTTGGTTCTCTACTCTGCTCCGAGAGGTTTTTCTCTGGATGCAACGGTTTTCCCCTCTCCTCGAAAACCAACATTTGATTTGATTTGATTTCATTTGTGCTTACAGCCCTTAATTAGTTCGTCAGTGATAAATACAGTTGACACTCGAATAAAGGTTATTATTTAAAATCTTATTATTAAAAGTATTTAAAATCTTAACAAAGATTAAAAAACTTCTGTCAGCATATAGACTTTCGACTGGCTCAATAAACCTTGCTTAGGACAATTCTCGACAGTAAAGCCATATTCTATGTGCCGACTGCGCAAAGGTTGCAAACAGGAAAACTCAGTTTATTTTCATTTAGAGTATTGTTTCATCCCTTTTTAAAGACAAAGAGGTTGACCGCTGTTGTCGGATGTTTTTTTTTAGATCATAGATGTCTGTGTGAACACGATCAACACAACTTGATTGAAGAAGATATCAACATCCTCCACTGATAACTACACTTTACTGATACAACCTCATAAGCCTTGGTGGAGAGGGACAGCTTGGAGTTCAGTTTCGTGCTTAGGAAATTAAACAACACCGCGAACTTCCTGATCCGAAGTCCGCCCTTCCCCAACCAGAACAACACGGTGACTAAAGAAAAATTATATACCCACAGTACAGTCTTCTTTTTATTATACATACAAAGAAACACGAACAAATTTAAAACGACAGTAGCATAAGTGACTTCTAGAACGACAGCTACGCAACATTGTTACAGCTTGTAATCATCTGCAATACTTTTTTGTGTCTTAAAAAAGACTTACAAACATTCCCGAGAAGCAACATGACCCTTATCTATACAGCCTCACTGATACATGCTACAGGGCACAGGTACGATAAGAAGATCTAACACTTTCTGTCGGGTTTCCCTTTATGATATGCTTGAACCCGACATGTATAGGCACTGAGAGGATTCCACCTGTTGGATAGCGTCGCGATGTCTACCTCAGATCAGCTATAGTATCTCCATGAAAAAAGTAAAAAACCCACATGCAGCGACCTTGTCCTTAAAAGCTTTCTGTCAACTTTCTTCGAATTTTGTCATTCCGATCTAATTGAATATTGTTGTTAGTATTCAGTTACAGGGGGAAATCTGTTACAATGTAGATCCCAACATTGGACCAGTTTAAAAAGAATTTCGATTTCATTTAGCCCGCTATTGATTTCCGGCAAATGAGGTACTCCAAAACGAAGCCAAACTTTCAACACGTTTTAAACGGGCTTTTAACTGGAAAAAAAACACTTCACGGTATAGAGGGCACCGTTCTGTTGCAGTAAGACAAATTTTCGTGGCTAGTATTCATGTTTTTCACTTTGAAGCAAAGCTACCGCTGTTCATAAGGTCAATTGCAAAATGTGATATTTTCGCAAAAACAGATGAATATTTTAGCTGACAATACTGATTAAAATAAAGATCGATCCTGCTTGAAATTTTAAAAATCAAAGGCCGTTTCGAAATAACACGTAATTAATGCTCCACTTTGACTGTTATCTTGCGCACTCTGAGAGTTTGAGGAAATGGATTTTAAGTTTGAAATAACATCCAGAGCTTCTTTTGGCCTTGAAGATGCCAAGTCAGATGAGGCATTGGCGTCAAGTGATCACTCAACGTCATCAAAGAACTGTGAGTCTCTGTTCCTAAATGAAGTGACGACAAATTGTCGTGTTTAAGACGAAATGATTGAGATTTAGCCCTCCCTTGTTGCTTTGTATCCAACAGACTGCAATTCTTGATCAAGTAACTGATTATGTGAATTAAAGATGTTAGGTAGTCAACGTTCAGGTCTGTTCCTTGAGGCTTCATCTAAGTTAAATACCAAGAAAGGAAAGACACATGGGTCAGATCGAGCCAAAACAGATTTCTTGACCTTCTCATGAAGACAGGACTTCTACGGATATTCTAGTCAGCGTTGCAGCACTTTCTTTTGCGTTGTTTGATCTTTCCGTGATTGTCTCGTTGAGCGTAGAACCCGTTTCTTTTCGCTCTTTATAGGAAACATTGTACTGTGGAATTCGGAAACGAAGTTTTAGTGGCCATTTTCGGTATCTCGTGAGCCTACAAAAGACGCGTCGAAAGTCTTGCTTGCAAAACGCCCACAATAGAGGGTTTGTAAGTGGAGGAACAAACCTCAGATAAAGGATTATGCAAAGTCCCCAGTCCGTCAATGCGAAAAACTTTGTGCTGACGTGATCTTGAAACACCAACAGGAAAAAGGGTAACCAACAACCCACGAATATCAGCAACATTGAGACCAAGATGAAAGTTCCCCTCAAGTCGTGAGCAATGGTGGTACCCGGCTGATTGAGGTCTCGCCGCCGTCGGCGGACTGCAAGGATATGATGGAGAGAAATGGCAAAGATGTGGCCATACATATATAGCATCAAAAACAAAGGAACAAAAAAGAAGCTTAAAATAAAAGTTATGTAGACGTGATCTTCTTCATGCACGTCTTGAAGGTTTCCGTTTATGTTGTACCATGATAACTGAACAAAAGAAGATGTCAATGAAATGAACCAAATAGCAACGATGGCGACAATGGCTCGCGGTTTGGTGACAAGTGTAGGGTACTGTAGCGAGAAAACAATCATGGCATAACGATCGCTGGCGATCAACAACAAGTGGAACATAGAAGAAATGGCTGTAAATCGTACAACGAATGTAGACATCACGCAAATTATTCTTGAACGACCCACGGAACAGGCCATGAAAATTGGGATCCCGATCAATCCAAATATAAGGTCTGAAAGTGCCAACGAAGCAAGAAACAAGTTGCTCAATGTTCGAAGAATCTCTTTACAAAAAACAAGGATAACAACAATAATATTCGCTAAAGAGATCAAAACGAGAAAAATAACCAAAGGACCGTGGATGGGCCAGTAGAAGCCATTGCTGCATATAGATCGTCCTTGCCCTTGTTCAGTAGAGCCATTCTGTTGCCAGCTGTCGCTGAGTTGTTGTGTTATGTTCTGCTCACTGGACATTTTAATCATTCAGTACTCTGTTCGCTGAGAAGCTTTGCTAAACATGTTCCTTTTCCTTTGGCATCGTTAGGATTTACACTCAGTGCTATCAATAACACCCTGAGGCGTCGTCGACTAATATGGAGTTGGATTTTACGATATTTATCTCTGTATTGGTCAAGCACGCAAACCTAAACCTGGTGAAATGTAATCCAATGCAAAATTGAACGTAGTCGTATGACTCTTTAATATGAAGAATGGTTCACACCATAATGTGATACGTCAATAAAATAAGATCACCAGTTCTGCATTCCTAATTGAGGCTTCAGTTCAAACGTGACCCACAAAACAAGCGATTACCGAAACCAACGAGGCAGCTGTCAGAAAATGAGATTCAAGGACGTTAAAGGTTGCATCGAAGACCGATATTTTATGGATATTTCATGCAAGAACGCCGGGACACTTGTACATACATACATATGTGTATAAACAGAAACAGCGGAACCCGAAAAACATTTAATACCCTAATAAAAACACCTAAATGTAACTTCGATAAGTGACACATGCTTGACGTATGTTAAATCATAGGAACCATTAAAATTGTGCTCTGAACAAGAAAGAGTATAAAAGCAATTTGAGGGAAAGCCCGTAGTCTGTTCAAAGTGACAAAAGAAGCCGACATGCTAAAAGCGTCACAAGGAAGAATGACATTTAATTAATTTGTAAACCTTTCAATTCTGTGTCTAAAGGGATTAAGTGTCTCTACGTGTTCTTTCATGCAGTGACGTTTCCTTTAATGTTGCTATTTCGTCTACCTATCTCCCCCAAATAGAATCAACAACTAACAAAAAGTATCCACACAATAGACTTCTACGATGATATTTTTGTAGAGCCTTGTAGTCACCCCCTAATGTTAAAAAAAACATTCGAAAGAGTAACAAAATGGCTTAAAATTCTCTCTGCCGTTTCTATGAATGTCAAAATTTTGGTCATACGATTTTTCCGCAATAAATTTAATTACACATAGAATAGTCTCATTACGGAAGCTACAATTGAAAACGGAATAATCTAGTTTAATAGAATCATTTGGTACGCCGCAAATTTCCGAATTTTAGGTACTGCGACATTTTAATAAGAGATATGAGAAAGGTATTGCAATTAAATTCTCGCCTCGGTTCAAACCACCACTGCCATGTAATTAACCGATAGACGCTAAGACGTTATTCCCCGTTATTTGCCATGCTAGCCATGGTGATTACATTTCGCAGCTAAGGTTTATGGAACGTGCTCGAATCACAATGGTATTAACATCCAGTACTGCAGTATTATAGATAAAACAATACTTAACTGAGCTATTATATGCCCTCTGGGAACTCGCTTATTAGGGACTCAAACTTATCCGACTCAGAATCTACATAAAAAACGAATTCCTAAGAAAAAAAAATTTAATTGCCAAAAAAGTTTCCACCACACCTTTAAAAATGAGTTGATTTGTGTTAACTTTTACGTCTCGGTTAAAATTAAGTACGTTGCCGGAAAACCTAAGAACTAAAGTTTTGGGAAAGGTGTAAAGTATAAAAAGATCGGGATTCGCGTAATTAGCTATAAAAGCCGAGAAGTCGAGAAGCATCAAAAGCGATCGTGGTTCTTGATACGCTATCAGAGTTGGAACATTGTAAATCGTAATTGACTGTATCTGAATCTGATATCAATTTTTAATTAAATTTTGTCCGTGAATGTAAAAAAAAAACCGCATCATTGCTTAGAAAAGAAACGTTCCTTAAAAAAGCACATACTTTTAACATATGAATGTTACATTTGAAAATCATAATAGATTCTCTGCGTTATGATTCATTGTGATCTAACAGGAAAGCAGAACTTTTAGAAATTCCACCGATTCCAAAACAATAAAATTAGTGACCGAAGAAAGTGATTTCTTTCCTAAGTAGGCGGGTGTAAACTCTATCGATGAACGCCGTTGATCAAACCCCAATTTTATATTATTTGTAAATAACAAAGATTTGAAAGGAATATTTGCAGAACTCTGGCGACAATTTCCAAGATTCATATCCGCACCCAGTTTGCCCTGCCATGATTTGTAATATCTAAAATTGATTTATTGCTAGAAAGTCTGAGGAAAAATACCACGAATTCACCATAAAAGGAAAATCTTTCGGTTACATCTCTCAGACCTCCTTGTAAGCAACTCAAAACATTGCCAAGCTAAGCAGTAAAGGTCATCTCCCTAACAAAAATGTAAGACAGTATATCAGAACAGGAAAGTATTAAACACTGAATACTGCAGAAACACAGACTGAAAGAAATATAAAAGAACTCAACAAAAACAAAGTCATATTAGAAATAAACAAATCTTTACTTGGGCCACGATAAATCCTTGGAATGTTAGTATCTGGGAAGGTTTAATGCCGTAATGTAAGTACAAGAACGATTTAATTGTAGTTTTATTCGAATTGTCAGCTTTTTAGGTTTGTTTTGCGCAGAAACGATATTTTTTTTATACATTTAGAATGTTGACTGAAACAAACTGCACTTTAGACATATAAATATACGTTTGTATGTAATGCTTCTCCGGCGATATTCCTTCTAAGTTAAGGTAAATTAGTTTTATCCTCAACAGAGCGACACCAGTACCTTACTTTATTGGTTTACTAACAAACACTTTCAAATAGAGGGAAGACAGAAGAAGCTTCTTAGTGCAATCCTGAATTTCCGTTTACTAATTTACATTGCCTGAAATTTAAAGAAAGAACTTGTACACTCATTGAATCACTGAGCTAAAAGATTTGTTGTTTACTGAAGTTTCACTAGTTGTCCCTGCACTACGATGCTGGAATTCTATAAGTTTTATATTTACAACTTGTTATTAGGCAACGCCATTCACTGCAGCTATAAAAGGATCTTAACAGTCTAGTCTAATCACCCCTCTAGAAGAAATCACACAGGAGTACGGAAACGTCGGGTCGGTGAATTGTAGCTTTTTAGGTTAAATTAAATTTTTCAAACCAGCGTAGCATCAACTTATGTCTGGCTTTATATTTGTTTCGTCTAGTTTGATCGTCCGGGTGAGGGTAGCTCTGAAAAGAACTGTTGTTGGTGACTGACGTTTCGACAACCTGAGCGGAAGTCATCTTCAGAGTGGTAGAACTACTGATACTCATGGGTTCAAACCTTTTACTTTATATTTGTTTAATAGATCATTTCATCAAACTTTTCCTGTAGAAAACTATCATTTCTAGTGGATCGCACAACATCTAAGTTCAACTCGAACGGATCAGAAATATAGGAGACCGAGCAGAGATACGACATTTCTCTTCCAATAGTAATATAAACACCAAATAAATACCAATCACATCACTTCAATATTTTCTGTAGTCACGAGGTGTGATATATGGTGTCACCATAGCAACGGTGATGTTTTCTTCCGTGGCTAGTAATCAGATTCTTCCCACGTGAAAATGATTTTCAGCGAAGGCTCACCTATTGATTTAGTTATAGTGTTTTATATAGTAAACGAATACATCATAAGTCGAGCACAGTGATCGCACCTCAAGTCTGGTCGGGCTCTTCAACTGTAGTTATCTTGAGTCTCTCTCTGAATCTTTTTTGTCCGTATAAATGCAGTGTGTATTTTGGCTTTTACCTCTCTAAATGACCGGAGAGGGGACGGCCCTCGGTAAAAGTTTATTTATCAAAGGCCGGAGATGACTGTGCGTGAGTGGAGGAGGAGAGCGGAGCGCTTATCGAAAGTTTTCTTAAATGGCCGCCAGGAAGCTGAAAAACTGAATAAAGCTGAACGGGTTTATTTCAACGGCTAGAGGAGTGCGAGTACTTAACCAAATTTCTCTTTATAAACAATTCAACTTACCCGCATTATCGTTGTTCGGTCCTTTGGTTCCTTAAATCTGGTGCAAAGGATTTGCGTAGCCTATAAGCTGTCCAGATCAGATTTGTTTGGATTTTGTCCCTTGGGTTAAAAAAACTATTGTTTCTCCCATTTCAAATAGCCAATCTACAACGATGACACCCTCCTTGAAAAAACTTGTCTGGCCGGATTTTTAGTAATACCCAGGACGGCGGTTTCACGTGCCAATGGTAAATACTGTACAGCGGTTTGCAAACTTCCATGATTTAGATATGGTCCTAAAGAGGCGTGAACACGCGGAAAAAACTGCGGAAATTTGGGTATTTGTAAGAACAGGTATCAAAAAATGTCACCTGAAAAATGTTACATACATACATACATACATTACATACATGCATACTTAACATGCATTACATACATACAGACCCGTGACAATAAATAAGATGGCGGGTCGGTCGAGTTTTGCGAGCTCTCTTACATTTTATTTAATAATATGTTTACTTCTTGCTCAAGTCTCGAAGTTTTGCCCTCAAGGAACCCAACACAGTAACCTTCAAATTCTTATGGCTACAAAAGACGCAAATGAAGTGAAGCTCAACGTTTATCCAGCAAAGTCAACTCCGAGATCCCTCGCAACCAGCATGGCGAACGCAACGAAGACCATAAAGCTGATTCGCTTTATACGCCTTCTAAATACAGCCATGATTGCAAATGTCATTTTATTATCGAATGATATACAACGGAATCCTGGCCCTGGGCCTATTCAACATCGTGAAATGAGGGGCTTGCGTCTATCCCATTTGAATATCTGCAGCCTAAGAAATAAGGTGGACGAGCTTCGACTGTTCTGCGAAACACACAAACCTCATGTGCTATCGATAAACGAAACATGGTTGGATGAGTCATTTTCAGACGAGGAAATTTGGCTTCCAGGCTTCAATTTACTGAGGAAAGATAGAAATTGCCATGGGGGTGGATTAGCAGTTTACATCGCTGAACACTTGAGCTTCAATCGACTGGACGAAGCAAATCCCGAACTAATGTGTGCAGATTTAGAAGCAATTTGGTTTGAATTGTCTCAACCGAAATCAAAGAAGCTGTTGGTTGGCTCTATTTACAGATCACCAAATTCGGATATTTCCACTTTTAATTCAAGTTTGGAGAAGACCCTAAACAACCTTAAGAGTATCGGTGTGGAAACGGTACTCATGGGGGACTTAAATGTTGATTTCTCCAAAACAAGAACAACATCTTATAAACACCTTCAACAGATAACCAAGTCATTTTGCCTAAAACAGTTAATCAAAGGATTTACAAGAGTAACGCAGCACACCAGAACTTTAATTGATTTATTTTTCACCTCAAGGCCAGAACTTTATTCCGCCGGTGTTGTACAAGTTGGTTTTTCTGACCATAGTGCTATTTTTGGGGTAAGAAAGCTACACAGGATAAAACGCCCTCCACCAAAAATTATTGAAACGAGAAATTATAAACATTATAATCCAGCATTGTTCCGTGACGACCTAAAACACATCCCATGGGAAATCATCGAACTCGAAGAAACACCAGAGGGAAGCTGGAACGCCTTTAAAGACCTTTTTCTAACAGCTGCCGACAAACACGCACCCATTGTTACGCGTCGCGCCCGTGGATATTCAGTGCCATGGTTAACAAGCGATTTAAAGAAACTTACGCAAGAGCGTGATTACCACCACAAAAAGGCCCTAAGTACAAACAAAGAACAACATTGGAGCAATTATAAGCGGTTACGCAACACCATAAACACAAGAATGCGTAAAGAAAAAATTGACTATTATGCAAATCAACTGGCGGATGAAAAAGACCCAAAGGTGATGTGGCGAACTTTGCATAAAATCGTCCCCCAAAAAATCAAATCAGTACCTTCAAGCAGTGATGGTCTTACAGCCTCAAGATTCAATGGATTTTTTACATCGATCGCAAACTCTCTGAGCAGCCATTTTGAGCGTTGTACTCTGCCAAAAGTTATGTCAACTAGAGTTGAACAAGACTTTGTCCTTGAAGAAGTGTCATCTGGATTTGTTCAAAAAGAATTGCTCAAAATGAAGTCAACTAAAGCTACTGGCCTCGATGGAATTCCTGCTCGATTACTGAAAGATGCAGCAAATGAAATATCTAGACCAGTCGCCTACCTCATAAATTTAACAATTTCTACCTGTATGATACCATCTGAATGGAAAACTGCGAAGGTAACTCCAATATACAAATCTGGCGATAAGAGCGACCCAAATAATTATCGTCCGATTTCAGTCCTTCCGTTGATTTCTAAAGTAATGGAACGAGCAATTCAATCACAGCTTGTAGCATTTCTAATCAGAAACAATTCCTTGTCAGTGCATCAATCAGGATTCCGTAAGAAACACTCCACTGAAACAGCCACTGTACACTTTGTTGACCACATTTTAGAACAAATGGATAAACAGATGATTACCGGATCTATTTTTATTGACCTAAAAAAAGCGTTCGATCTCGTTGACCACCTCTGCCTGCTCCACAAACTAGAACACTATGGAATTAGAGGGAAAAGTTTGAAATGGTTCGAAGACTACCTTACAGCTCGATCCCAGAAGGTCAAATACAACCAAGACGAATCATCGAGCTTAACTATCGGTTATGGGGTTCCCCAAGGATCCATACTGGGCCCGATACTATTTGTGATATACATCAATGATCTCCCGCAAAGTCTACTGAAGTCATCAATAGGCATGTATGCCGACGATACTGTTATATATTTCTCTGATTCCTGTCCAGATGTCATCAAGCAGGTTCTTCAAAACGATCTTACCAATGTTGAGAAATGGTTAGTAAGCAACAGGTTGATACTCAATCAGAGTAAAACTAAATGGATGCTGTTTGGAACTAGGCAAAAACTAGAACAGTGTCCAGATTATAAAACAGAGCTTCATGGGAAAAACATTGACAGAGTATCAAGCTTCTGTTACTTAGGGGTAACACTAGATGAGAATCTTTCATGGAACGAACATGTAGAATTGATTTGTAAGAGAGTAAGAAAACGTCTCGGCCTGCTGTCCCGCATACGACCCTACCTTACTCTAAAAGCTGCTAAATGCGTGTATAATTGTTTAGTTCAGCCGATGTTTGATTACACTAACACGGTATGGGATGGGCTGTCAATTGGTTGTAGTAACAGCTTGCAACGTCTGCAAAATAGAGCAGCACGCATTATACAAAGGAGGGCAACAACCGAAGGATCTTTTAAAATGTTAGGGTGGGTGGATTTGGAAACCCAAAGAAAAGCCCACAAATGCATTTTAGTTTTTAAATGTTTAAATAATTTAGCTCCTCCATATTTGTCGGATTATTTTATTAGAAATTGCAACGTTCATTCATACAACACGAGGAAAAGGAATGACATGCACTTGCCGAAACCCAAGTTAACGCTAGGGAAAAGGACTTTCAGATACTCTGGTGCGCTTCATTTGAATAATTTACCCACTACAATAAAAGAAGCAACATCGCTCCCCATTTTTAAAAATCTTCTTAGACTTTATTTTAGAGAGTAGTTTTTATATATTTTTAAGCGCTTTTTATCCGCTTTTTTTATAATTGTAATATTAATCTTTATATATAGAAATTTAATGTAGTCTTAATTTACGCAGGGCCCCTTTTGATACCAGCCAAGTGCTGATTGGGCCACCCTGCCTAAATAAAGTTGACTTCACTTCACTTCTACATACTTTACATACTTTACATACATACATACATACACACATCACATACATGCATACTTTACATGCATTACATACATACATACATACATACTTTACATACATTACATACATACATACATACATACTTTACATACATTACATACATTACATACATACATACATACATACATACATACTTTACATACATTACATACATTACATACATACATACATACATACTTTACATACATTACATACATTACATACATACATACATACATACATACTTTACATACATTACATACATACATACATACATACTTTACATACATTACATACATTACATACATACATACATACATACATACATACATACTTTACATACATTACATACATACATACATACATACATACATACATACATACATACATACATACAGACAGTCGAAGCTCTCTTAAGCGACCACCTCGGGAATTTGAAAAAGTGGTCGTAACTGGAGCTGGTCGCTTACGAGAATGGGCTCTAGTAAGCGACCACGCCCTAAAACAATAGAGGCTGCTCGCTTACGAGGGCTTTTAGTATAAAGGTTTGGATATGTAAATGAGTTATTAACTAGTGTTGTATAGTATAGTATTGTAGATAATATTTAGTTATTGCCTGTCTTAGAAGGGGTTTGCGAATTTATAGTTCACGCATCCACAGAGATTAAAAACTTCTAATTTCTTGTTCAGATGATTACAGTGCGTAGCACAACAACTGCCACAAAGTGCAAATGAAATGCTACAACACTAAGGCGCAATTATGACATCCTATATCAGTTCTATATACAAAAAAGTAAGACAGCAACGGTTTAGAGAACAGTATTTTGAGTCTCTTATCTAAGTCTTATAAGACTAAATAAAGAAGTTCTTGATCGATGATTGTTTCAATGAGTGGAGTTGTGAATCCACCAAGACATCTTAAACGCCAATAACGGCTTTTACACAGTTCTTCGTTGCCCTGCCAATCAGGAAACTCCGCCAACTTATTAACAAGACCGAGAGCTCCCTTGACAGAATTGACCTCTGGAGTCTTCAAAGGAAGATCAAATTGATAAAGAAGTGTAATCTTATTAAAGTGTTGACTAATACGAATTAGACTCTTTGGAAAAGACCAGTTGGTAATTCGCAAAAGTGGTCGCGGTCGCCTACGGGAGCGGTCACTTACGAGAACTTTTAATTACAGAGTTTGAGTGACAATTCAAACGGGATTTCATGACGTTGGTCGTAACTAGACCTGGTCGCTTACGAGAGTGGTCGCAAGGAGAGCTTCGACTGTATATACTTTATTGTCACCTCTCCAAAGGGGCTTTTCAGGAACAATTAATAAAATTACTAATTACAATACAATAACATTAATTAAATCTAAGAAGCATTAACAAAATTGTATAAAATTTATACATTTAAAAACTTGAAGCGAACGAGTTAATTTAAAAGGTTCTAAATTGTTTCTTTAAGCAATCAATAAAAATAGGTCCGCAATGCATACATGTGTGGCTTACTAGACCACGTGACAGACGCTTGACTCTCGTGAACCGAAATAAGCAAATAAATAAATAAACAAGACGCCTAAGGGCGTTTCCGTGTGATGCACTGGCCTATTAGGCATGGTTACTCATGGTTACAATCAGTTGACGACAACTGACTTGTTACAGTAACCTGCCGTGGTTAGTCAATACGACCAGGAGAAGAAATCATGGGTGAAATAAGGGAAGTGACGAAAGTTACCAGACAGATGAGCCTTTGCAATACTCCATGGATTTCGGTCTGAAACCCATGTAAGAAACAATCGCTTCCTATGAATACCATACCACAGTTAAGCCCTGTCGGTCGGGTTTTGTACTTGGATGGGTGACCGCATGAGAAAGACCCTGTGTTTTCAAGTGTTTTAGGCTTAAAAATATATTATTAATTGCCAAAGACAAAAAAATCAGCAAAGAGCTTTCCCAGCCAAATCCTTTACAACAAAAGAAAACAACACGTTTGCTGTTACAGGCATAAAACGTTCTATTATATTTCGTTCGTGCAAAAGACATTCCGTGCTTGTTCGAAGCGACACTCGGCAGTAAATTGCGATGAAAATTAGAGTCACTGGAGTTTGATTCAAATGATCACTTAAACTGTTGGCAAAAGGCAAATAAACATTTGCAAACAACATTTACTGTGCTTTAGCGATTACCCTGGTCTTTTAGTTACGTGGAAAAGTCCGTTTGAAGGCCGAGGTTTGGTTTTTCGTAGGGCCGTGTTTAGGAAGTGTCCGTGAAATCGAAGAAATCGCAACGCGAAACAGCTTTCTGCTGCTTTTAAGGTCTCCCTGTGTTCTTTTTCGGTGGTTGGTTATTCTTCGGGAATATTTATTTTCATTGTGAGGCTTAAAAAGGATGTACTTCACAGGAAAAAAATAGAGATTCCAATATGGAAAAATATTGGAAAATCGCTCTTTTAAGATACCACAATAGGAATATTATTGGAAAATATCAATGATACCAATATTAATCCAACATTGGTAAACTTCAAAAAGGTATGCCAAACAGACCTTGGAGTTTTCTTGGAAATCTATGGGTAAATTAATGTTTTAATAGTCCAATCTTGGAACAAAATTGGTATCTATGAATTTCCACCCTTGTCCATACCAAAAATAATCCAGTAATGGGTAATAAATTATTACAATACCATAACAACATTGGAATATTACAGGGAACATATTGGCATATTTATCATGTAGTAATCCTAGCTTGGAATATCAATGGTGTTGATATTTTCATGTTTAAAATATTCCACTGATAGCCCAATGTTGGAGCAATAGCTAATTTTGTTGTGTACCAACACTGGTTTATTTTAGGAATAAAACTGCTATGTTAAACATGAATTATTTATAGGTTGGAAAAATATTAGTATATTTATTCCATTGCTGAAAGTTACCATTAATTACCCAATGCTGGAGAATAGTCAAGGTTTTGTAAAACCAATAAAGGTATATTTCTGGAAATTAACTGGAGTGTTAATCACGTAATTCTCCTAGGATAGGGTAATATTGGTAGGATATCTATTTCTAATTGAAAAATTTCATTGATAACACTTTGTTGGAAAACATGCAAGTTTAAGATATACCAACATAGAAATATTTCAGTGAATTTACTGGTGTCCTAATTAACCTGGAATAAAACTGGCATATTTTTGACATGAGTAAAGGTATGTTACCAATACTGACTACCAAGTAGAAAATCATTTTGGGGCTTGAAAGTTAATGATATCGATGCAGTAAATGTTGTTTTTACAGTTTTACACTAGCATCAGTTATATTTGTGCTTAATATTGAAATGCCTCCCAGCGTGTATAACAATTAGCCCAGTTTCCATTAGGGTCAATTCCAAGAACACTATTCAGATGAACACGGAAGGCCACACTTCTTTCTGCAAGCCATCGTACGCCATTTTTCCCGCGACAAATCAGTCCCAGAGCCCACATGCCCTAGATCAGCGGCCTTGTGCATGTGCGTCCCATACTAATATCAACGCGCATGCTTCAAATTGTCCCGCCATTTTTCGCAGTTTTCAGTGGAATGCGAAGGTTTTTACGCGAGTGTGGAAGACACTGTGGAAAGATTTCGAGAATTTGGAGCATAGAAGCAGCTTTTTAAACATAAACCTGCGACAGGATGTCGACAAGTGGTAATGCCGATGAAAACACCGAAAATAGTGCTTTGCCAGAGGATTACAGAGGTAAATAGTTCGCAATGCCTGACATCTCTAGTTCTTTTATCATTGGTAAGAGCTTACCAGAAGTTGACAAGTTGTGCAGAAGCTTATTTTTTCCAATTCTTTGTACTTAGAATGGAGTTGCTCTCACTTAGTTCGGTGGATGGCAGATAATATTAATTCTGAGCCAAGAGGTTCATTTAAAAAGGAAGAAATTTCACTTTTCAAAGGTATGTGCCCTCGCAATAAAAGATAAATTTTGTGAAAAGTGTACTCTAAAATTAAGTTATATTAAGCCTTAATTGCATTTGCCGGTTGAATTTCATTCTTTGACAGGAGCCCTAATTTCTGGGAAAACGTTACCAATGATAGACCGCGAAGTGTTAAGAGATATCGGCATAACGAGTGTGGGAAGGCAGTTGGAAATTCTCCAGGCGATTCAGGAAGTAGTTCAACCTGCAAGTAAGCCTAGATCTCTGATAATATCAAGTAATGACTTTGAGGCTTGTTCAGTGTTTCGAAATATGCTATTTAATTAACACATGAATCCAACAGGAAATTCGTTTATTGCATTTTCTTCAAATGCAGTAGTTATAAAAAGCGGGGTTTGGGACAATTTTAGCTTATAAGCTAATTTTAACAGAGATTTTGTCAATGATTTCAAACCCGATATAAAGCCGTCACAAAGTCAATATGATTTCATCAAAGATTTAACAAAGTACATGTCGGGTGTTCGGGTGGGCGGGGGGGAACATCTGTGAAATTGTTAAGTTTCTGATAATCAAATAAAGAGTGTAGGTAGATTGTTACTAAGTTGATATAAAGCCTATGAGAAATTTGATGCGCAAAGTCGATACAAAGACTATGTGAAATCTTAGCGGGCGGGCGCCCCGAACATTTTCATTACAGGGTTTGGGACAATTTAGGTTTAAGCTAATTTTGACAAAGATTTTATAAAAAAAATTGAATTCTGAATAGATTTAAAGGATTAAATTGATTTGATAAAGATGGAACAGAAAAAAAGATCGAACTTTATAGAAAAGCTAAAACAAGCTATTGATGAAAATGGCAAAGATTTAAAAAGATTGATAGTAAAGCAGCTAACGAAAATTATGAAAGAAAAAGGTAAGAAATTACCAAAAAATGTAGTTCTCAAGGAGTTGCGTAAAATCCCGGAAATTTCTGCGGCTTTAGATAATAAAATACAAAGATTAATTATGGATGAGCCAATACCTGAGATTAATGTTCCAATTTTAAAACCAAACAAATTTTTTAATTGGGAAAATTATTCATATAAGGTGCTGGATAAAGATGAGTTTTCAAAAAAGCTTAAAGATTTAACCAACGAAAATGTCATAAAAATTACTAATATTAAGAAACCCAAAGCAAAAAAAGAAAAGATAAGTATAACTGATAGTGTGAGAGATGAATTGAAGGAAAAGGTTAATCGATTAGTTCCAAAAGAACAACAAAGAGCATTGAGGGGATATCTAAAAACCCACAGGATAGATGGGCAAAAAGGGTATGGTCCAAAAACATTTATTAATAAAATCAAACCAAAAGTTATTGATCTAATTAACAAGCAAAAGAAACCGATAAAGATAAAATTTTTATTTACATGCAAGTTTATAAAAAAGAATCCTACCACAACACAAACCGATGAAAATTCAGGATATTTTCATTCAACAGTAGAAACGATTACTTCATCAAGTGATTTATCTGAATTATTTAATACTATGACAAATGGGTTACTTGAAAAGGTCGAACAGTTTCAAAATGAGGGTTCTGGATGGCAATTCAATGAAGTTGAATATTTTGATATTAACATCGATCCTTTTGAACCTTTTGTTGGAAGTTCATATATTAATTTACCGCAAAAATTAGCAACAAAAAAGGCGATTATTAATGTTAGGAATGAGAATGATCATGAGTGTTTTAAGTGGGCTGTAACTTCCGCTGTATATAAACAAGATATTCATCCAGAGAGAAAAAACAAAGAAATGGTTGAAAATTCGAAGAACTTCAACTGGTCTGGAATAGAATTCCCCACTTCATTAAAACAGATTGATAGGTTTGAAAAGCAAAACCCCTACTACACGATTAATGTTTATGGATATGATAAAGATGATGTATATCCACTAAGAATAAGTAAAAAACAAAAAGGTTATTTAATCAACCTACTTTTAATATCAGAAGATGAAAATAATCATTATTGCCTGATAAAGAATATGAGTAGATTGTTAGCCGCAAAAGTTAGTAAACATAAATCTAAGATGCACTTTTGCCCTAGATGTTTAAACGCATTTCAGTCAGAAAAATCATTGGAAAAACATTTAGAATACTGCGGCGCAAATAAAGAAGTCAAGATTGTTATGCTAAAAGATGAAGATGGAAATCCAAAGTATATTAAATTCAATAATTATAATAGAAAAATGCGAGTGCCATTTGTTGTATACGCAGACTTTGAGAGCTTTCCTGAGAAAATACATACCTGCTCGCCAGATGAAAGAGAAAGTTATACTAATCAATATCAGAAACATAAAGCATCAGGATTCAGCTATCTCATAAAGTCTTTTGATGATAAAATATTTCCGCCCGAGCTTGTACAATATACCGCCGAATCCTCAGATGATGATATCCCACAGATATTTATAGAAAATTTGGAGCAAGATATTAAGAAAATTTACAATAATATAAAACATCATAAGAAGGCGGAGGATATGTCAGAAATGGATAAAAAAGAATATGAAAATGCTACTCACTGTCATATATGCGAAGAAAAATTAGGGGAAGATAAGGTATTAGATCACTGTCATCTTACAGGAAAGTATAGAGGAGCTGCTCATAATGAGTGTAACTTAAATTATAAGATACCAAAATTCTTCCCAGTAATATTTCATAATCTATCTGGTTATGATGCGCATATTTTTATCAAGAATCTTGGTGTAACAGAAGGTAAAATAAACTGCATACCAAATAATGAGGAAAAGTATATTTCTTTCACAAAGCAGATTGTGGTTGATGAATTTACAAATAAAGAAGGAAAGCAGATTGAGGTAAAGCGAGATATTAGATTCATAGATTCATTTAAATTTATGGCGACAAGTTTAGATAAATTAGTAACTAATTTACCAAAAGAATCTTTCAAAAACTTAAATATTTTCTTTGAAGGTGAAGAATTAAAGTTATTGCTGAGAAAGGGTGTATTTCCATATGATTGGTTTGATGGATTAGATAAACTCAGTACAAACCAACTTCCGCCAAAGGATGCATTCTATTCAATACTAAACGATGAAAATATATCAGATAATGATTATAAACACGCACAAAATGTTTGGAAAACTTTCAATATGAAAACTATGGGGGATTATCATGATCTTTATCTTAATTCAGATGTGCTGCTTTTAGCTGATGTATTCGAGAATTTTAGAGATGTTTCTAGTAAAAATTATGGATTAGATCCTGCATATTATTATACAGCGCCCGGACTAGCTTGGGATGCGGCATTAAAGATAACAAAAGTAAATTTAGAGTTGCTAACTGACATAGATATGCTGCTTATGATTGAGAGAGGTATTCGGGGCGGTGTATCTATGATTTCTACTAGATATGGCAAAGCAAATAACCCATACATGAAAAACTTTGATATTAACAAAATAATAAGTTATATTATATATCTCGACGCAAATAATTTATATGGAGGAGCAATGAGCAGGCCATTACCTACTCACGGTTTTAGATGGATGAATGAAAAAGAACTTACATATTGGAAAAATATGCCATGCATACTAGAGGTTGATTTTGAATACCCAACTCACCTTCATGATTTACATAATGATTACCCGCTTGCTCCAGAGAGACTTTTAATTAATAAGGTTGAGAAACTGATTCCAAATCTAAACAATAGGGTAAAGTATGTTGTTCATCATGAAACATTAAAACTTTACGAAAGTATTGGATTAAAAGTTACAAAAATTCATAGAGGAATTACATTTGAAGAATCAGAATGGTTAAAACCGTACATTAAATTGAATACTAACCTCAGAGCTGCAGCAAAGAATGATTTTGAGAAAGATTTCTTCAAGCTAATGAATAATTGTGTGTTTGGCAAAACTATGGAAAACATTAGAAATAGGGTTGATATTAAATTAGTTACTAATGAAAAAGATGCTAAAAAATTAATATCAAAACCAAACTATCAACATCGCACTATCTTTTGTGAAAATCTTGTAGCCATACATATGAAGAAAAAAAAGTTAGTATTCAATAAACCAGTTTATTTGGGTATGTGTATTTTAGATTTAAGTAAAACAATAATGTACGATTTTCATTATAATTATATAAAACCAAAATATGGAGAAAAAGCAAAATTGTTGTTTACAGACACAGACAGTCTTGCTTATGATATAGAAACAGAGGATTTCTATAAAGATATAAGTCCAGATGTTTGGGATAAGTTTGACACAAGCAACTTTCCTGAAAACCATAAATCTGGTATAGAGATTAACGTAAATAAAAAAGTTATAAATATGTTTAAGGATGAAGCTGGAGGCGAACAGATAGCTGAATTTGTTGGTCTACGAGCTAAGCTATACTCCTACAGGATGGATAAAGGAGAAGATATAAAAAAGGATAAAGGGGTAAAGACATCAGTAGTAAAAAAGACCATAAACTTTGATGATTATAAGAGATGCTTATTCAATAAAGAACCTCAGATGAGAAAGATGAATGTAATAAGAAGTCGTTTACATAATATTTATAGTGAAACGGTTAATAAAGTTGCACTATCTGCCGATGATGATAAGAGAATTATTTGTAAAGATGGAATAAATACTTTTGCATACGGGCATTACCGTTTCAAAACAGAATCTGGCGGAAGTTCTGTATCATAAGGAATAACCTGTAATTCTTCTCTAACAAATCCACGTCTCTGGCCATCAACTAAATAATATAAAACCGGCTGATTGGATGAAACCACACTCCTAGAAATATAATAAATTTTTATACTCCAAATAGGATCTGTTGCCCTTCTTCGTTCTCCTCCTTCAAGTTCGCCGGGGGATAATAAATATCTAACTTTAACACTAGGAGGTAATCTAATCTCATCAAGCCCCACAACTCGCTGATAATTTTTAGGTCAACATCGAGTTCTTTCATTTTTATAGCCTCATCGGGCTCTTTACCGGTTATTCTCGTTTTTGTATTATTCAAAGTTTTTAGAATAGCCGGTAATCTTTTCACCCATACTCTAGATCTGGTATCACTAATCATTTCCTCCGCATATTGATGGCTAAATAATCTTTCACCCAATATTTTGTTTGTGTTTTCCACAAATGCTTGGGCTCTATGATTACCGGCTTCACTTCTTTGTATCCCCACATTATGGTAATTCATGAGTTTACTAACTTCACCCATAAATTCTTTTCCAGGATCAACCATTAATGTTTTGGGGTATTTCAATCTTCTAGAATATATTTTTGTAAAAGCTTCTGATATCTCTCGACTTTCTTTTGAAGTTAATGGCTCCACATCTTTATATCTCGAGGCGATATCAACCACAACTAACGCATATTTATATGTTTTTCTTCCAACTCTATCATGAGGTAAAAATAATAAATCTGCTTGGTGAATCTGATTTGGTTTATTTACAGTCCAATGCGGTCTAGGTATATACTTTGGAGCTGGAAGATAGATTTGCCATATTGCCTGTTTCTGCAACCATTGTTTTGCCTCATTTTCACTTACTTTCGCCTTCTCAGCTAATTTATTAATCGCGGAATATCCTTTCCAATACCCTTTAGCCGAATAATATATTTTTGACATCATTTTAAAAATAAAAAAGTATCTTATAAATTAAAAATGGTGGAGGAAGAAAAAACAAAATTTAGCGAATACCAAATTAATCTTATGAAAAAAATTATTAGAAAAAAAATTCTATATATGGAAGATGGTGATAAAATTTTTAATATTATGATTTTAATTCCCGAGGCGAGAGAAGATTTATTAAAACATATTGAAAAATTAAAGAATAATAGTGCAAAGGGGTTTAAAGGTTAGACAAAGTATCTTATAAATTACAATGACGTCTGAAAAAATTAATCCAAACAGAATTCCAAGAGAACCCTTTGGTTTGAAGGCAGAATCAACATTAAATCGAATTACTCTAAACCCATCCTCGGCCAGCCCCGGCGAAACATTATATATAAATATTCCAAAACTTTCTGAGAATTTAGTGATTGTACCGGGGAGTGTATCTCTTTTATTTGACTTAGATGTTGAGGGCCATGCAAATAATACTGTTGTTAATAATGTGGGAAGGAATCTTGTATCTAGATTAAAAGTTCTTTTTGGGGGTGAAACACTTCAGGATACACAAAGATATGATCTGTTTAAAACATATCATGATTTATTTTTAACTAAAGAAGAGCGTAAAGATAGATTAAAACAAGGTATTTCAGAAGAAAATATGAGAAAACTTAGAACAAATGCCGGCGATAAGGTAGATACAAATGCAAAGGAAGTAGCTCTTGCGGTAGTTCATAATACAAAGTATAGAATTCCAATAGATCACCCAGTTTTAAAAGATCATGGGGTTTTTTATCCAAAAGCATTAGAAAATCATTTAATATTTGAGATTACACTAGCCCCAATTCATGATATTCTTAAATATTCTGATACAACTAAAAAACCATCATATTCAATCAAAAACTTGGAGTTAGAATATTCTTCAATTTCAAGCGAATACTTAGCGCGTGAAGCACAATCGGCATATCAAGTTGGTAAAGGATTCTTTTATGAAAATATTACTTTACATAAAACCTTTACATTTAGAGTAGCCGCCGATGGGGTTATTAATCAACATATTAATTTACCAAGAAGATCAATGACTGGAATATTATTTTTGTTTACTCTGCCACATGTTGGTGGATTAAGAGATTCTGAAAAATTTTATAATCCTGGTATAACTTCTATTAATATTGATGTTGATGGTGTTCCTAATAGAATATACTCTAGGGGTATGATTCCATCTGATCTTTGGGAATCCGTGAAAAAACGTTTCAATAGAGATGATGGTTTGCAAATTTCATTAAAAGAAGAAGATTTTTACGCGGATAAGTTTGCTCTTTGGGTTGATACTAGAACTCACCCAGATAATGGTATTCATGGAGGAGGACTGGTACTAAATAATACACATGATGGTGTAAAAATAGAAATTAAAAGGAAGACAAAAAATACTGCAGAAACAGTAACTTGTTATATGTTTGTTGTGGCTGATGCTATGATGGAAATAATGAATTCAAGTTTGAGATCAATTAAGTACTAAAAACATAATGTTATGATACAAAAATCATGGAAGATTTACGAGATAAAATCCCATTTCATTGTATAATAACTGGACCAACAAATTGTGGAAAAACAAAGTACCTAATTGAACAGCTCCGGGGTCCTTTCCGAAAAGTTTTTGAATATATTGTTTTAATTTGTCCAACCTATTCTAAAAATAAAACATATCATAATTTTGCTCGCGGAGACAAGAGATTTTTTGTATTATCACCAGATGCAAGTAATGTAGATGAGATTAATGAATTGTTAAATGATTGTCAAACTTTATTCTCTGGACTCAATACATTAATAATTTTAGATGATTGCGCTGTATCAACTGATCTGAAGAAAAGATCTAATAAGTTTATAGATTTAGCATTCTCCGGAAGGCATCATGGATTATCAATGTGGGTTCTAACCCAGCAATTAACATCAATAGCAAAACCATTCCGAGAAAATGTAGCCTGCGTTGTTACTTTCCATAATCCATCGCAGAAAGGTATGAAAATGCTTTTTGAAGATTATGGGGGAGATATGGATTATGAATTAGGTAAAAAGTTTGTACAACTTCTAAAAACTGAAAAATATTCTAGACTTTGTTTATCTTTGCGCTATCCATTTAATTGTTATTTAGAGATTCCCGAAGTGATTTAAAAAGATGTCAAAAATTGAAGATTATATTGAAGAAAAGACAGACCAACCGTCGGTAAAAGATGATGATGAACTTGAAATAAAACAAGAATCACTTGCTATTCTCGCAGCGCTCGGAACAACAAAGGAATATTTGGGGGTTGAAATGAGTCTGGGTGATATAAAAAAATTATCGGAACGCGATGTAGAAAAATATTTTAACCGGTATCAAGCGGTAATGGGTAAGAAAATTAACGGTGGGTTGGTAGATTCATCCCTTCAATTAGTTTCCAAACTTATTTCATATTTAGTTCCTGTTGATGATATAGAAGCTCTTTGTTCTGATTTGAAGAATGATGATTTGGTAAATCGTGAATTAACAAACATTGTTGGGCTATTAGCATTGAAAGCAGGAAGACTGGCAGCACTTGCTAGCGGTCTATTTCAAGTAGCTAAACACATTAAATTCAACAAAAATCAACAAGAACCAGTAAATTCTAACACAACTTATCAGGAAACTAAGCAATCTACTGAAGGTGTTGATACTGTATATTAAACAGATCTAAAAACTTATTTGTAGCATCTAAATAACAATGTCTGAGCAAAATGAACAAGTTGAGCAAATTACGGCAGATCCCACACCTGAAAATAAAGATACTAAAAAGAAAGAGAAAGATCCTAAAAAAGTAGCAGCTGGTAAAAAATTAGCAGAATATAATAAAAAAGCAAAAGAAGCATTAGCTAGGGAGATGAAACGAGAGGCGCAAAATGAAAATACAGAAAGAGAGTATAATCAAGAAAAGACAAATAATGAATATAAATCATGGCTTCCAGAGTTATCTTTTACTACTGTTTTATCCGTTGTTGGATTGGGGTTTACAGCATTTGATCTTTTTATGAGATATAGGGAAAAAGCTAGAGATGGATACACTGAATATAAAAATAGGATACCTGATTTATCACAAGTTCCTCAAATACCACAGCCAACAAAGATACCATTATCTATAACTCCAAAATCTTTAGGAATGGAATAATCTCTAAAGTTATCTAAAGGTTTCTTACTGATACAGTAAAAAATTATGTCAAGCGAAAACAAACTTGTGAAAACTGTAACTGATTCGGCGGTACTTATTGGATTGGGGGCTGGAGTTGGGTATGTGGCTAAAAAGGTAATGAAAGAATCATTTTTGAATGACCCATCCTCAAGTATTACAAATTATGCAAAATGGGTTGCTGTATTATCCGGAAGTATGTATCTTAAAACTTATTTAGAGGATCAAAAGATTTTACCAAAATAAAATGGCAGCAATAGCGATGATGATTGGTGGAGCAATATTGAATGCAACAGCATTTGTTGGCGGAAATTATCTTGCAAAATATTTATCCAAGAAAAATGTTGACACAGAAAAAATAAGACACGATAAAGCAATGGAAAAATATCAAAGAGATTGGGCAGAATATCAGAAAAAAAGACAAGAAATGCTTGATTGGAAAATGCGGCGAAAGGAAAATAAATATCAAGCATCAAAAAATATTTCAACTACAGACCAAGCTTTTGAATTGTATGGGCAAATGCATGAGCCAAAATTCACTGATTATTACAAACCAACCGATGAACAAAAAACAGGAGAAATGGTATATGTTGGAGCTGGAATGTTGGCTTTAGGATATGTAGCAAGTAAATTATTTTAAATTATAACTATAAAGATTTAGTCTAAAGGGTTATTAATCATGACTAAAAATGGCAGAAGGAGGAGAATTACCAGAATATTTAGATCCAACCGAGCTAAATGATGCCGATGATGATGATGATGATGGTATTGAAATGGATACGATTACATCTACAAACCAACCAGAATATCCTAATTATGATGGTGAAGAGGAGGAGGAAGAAACTCCATTTGGTGGTATTAATGAAAATCAACCCCTTTTAAAAAAGATGAAAGAAAAAGAAGAATCTAAAAATGAAATAAAAGTGAAATATCCACGTCCAAAATTTCAAGAATTTTTAACATATCTCAAAGATATAGGACAAGGAATAAAATTGCCTACCATTAAATTACCAAACAGAAGTAATGCGGCTGAATATGTTCTTAGAGATGGAGAATTTAGAAATTATAAAACAGGAGCTAAACTTCCTGATGGACAATTAAAAAATGCTTTAGGGCCGAGGGCAGAAGAAATTGTAGAAAAAAATAATCGCGAGATTAAAAAGATGAAAGAATTACAAAACAAAAATAGGGAGGAGAAAAAATTCATTAAGGATAAGCCTTTAAAAACACCAGAGGAAACAGCCAGAATAGAGACTTTAGATGAAGAATTTGATGATCGTAATGATGAAATTACCAAACGAGAGGTTGAGAGTGAGAAAATCTTGGAAAGAATGCCATTGCGAGAGCGAATTAAGGATATCTTTAAAAAACACGGTTTTACAGTTTTTGCTGTTTTAGGCGCTGTTGGTTTAGTAATTGGAGTTATAGTTTCTAATCTTTCTAAAGGTTTATCAACATTAGGTAGGGGGTTGGGAAATGGATTAAAAACTCTTGGTAAAAAACTGGGTGAAATATTACCAGGAATGGTTGGTGCAATAGTTGGCTTTCTCTTCAAAACAGCTGGGGAGGTTATTGGGTTTTTAGGAAAGAATGCATGGTTATTAATAATGGCTGTAGTTCTATATTTTGTGGAAAGTATAAAAAAGAAGAGAAAGTAGATCTAAAGATATCATTGCGTTCAGTAAAACATATGGAAGATTACAACAAAATTTATCCTCAACTACCTAATAATAATTTTCAAACACAAAGCGGAGATAATGTAATTAACTTCAGATTACAAAAATCAAGCGAAGTAGTACAAAATCTTGAGAAAGAAATTAAACATTATGAAGAAGTAAGGAAAAAATATAATAGAGCGAGAACCATATTTACAAAAATAAGTGTTGGAAGTGGAACTATTTCTATTATTCTATCAGCTAGTGGTTTGAGTACATCTCTTACTGGATTTGGTGCTATTGTTGGAATTCCCTTGGGTGTGGCTGGTGGAATTTTGGGGGCTTTATCCGTTGGATTTGGAGTTGGATCAAAAAGTCTTTCAAATAAAGTTAGTAAACATGAAAGAACTTTATCAATCGCACAATCAAAATTAAATACCATTAATGATTTAGTTTCAAAAGCTTTGAAAGATAATGTTATATCCGATCAAGAATTTTCTATAATTTTAGCGGAATTGGAAAAGTTTCAAAAACTAAAACTTGAAATACGACAAAAATTTAGAAAAGACGCAGAAAAAAACTTGGATATGTCTGTGATAAGGAGGGAAGTTCGCGAAAATCTATTAAAAGAACTTACCGGAGGGAAAGGGCATTAAAAATTTCATATGAGAAAACTGAAGTTGGTTGTAATTGTTTTGCAGGAATTAGAAGAGAGATTAATTGAATTTACATCTTATTCTAGATCTAAAGATCAAATTAATTGGAAAACAAAGAATAAGATGTTATTAGACGATTTCAAAAATCAATATCCAAATGTTAACCTTGATAAATTTGCATTTATTAATGATTCATTTGGTGGATATATTAAATGGAAAGTTAGCGGGGTAACAGTTATGTCTTATGATGATCCTTCTGGAAAAACAGGGACCGATGATCTTCCTACTAATTTGAAAACCCAATTATGGGAAGATTTAGGCTTAGAAAAGAAACCTAAAGTTGACCCATTTCCAGAAAGTTTATCATCTACAAAAGAAACATATCCAATGGCTGGATTTAAATTTGATGAATTTGCTCCTGATGTAACAAAAATGTTAATTAATTTAGTTATATATGTTTCAGAAAAAGACTATTTCACTACACCCTCACCAATGAAAAATGTATTTAGAAATCAAACTGTAGGACTTACTAGCGGTAAAGAAGCTAGAGCTTGGCTGAATAAACCAAATATTAATCACTGGCCACAACAATTAAACATGGCGGTTTGGTGCGCAACATCTGGATGTGGTGTAAGTTTAAATGATAGTTTTAATTACTCAAAAGTTATTAGAAGTTTTTTTATATTTCACATTTACTTTACAATAAGAAGAATATTATATGAATTATCTGTACCATTACCCGGAGAAAAAACTTTTTCTTTAAAAAATAATCCATACAACAAAAATGTTTATAATCGTTTATGTGGAGAATTTGGTTTAAGTAATAATCAAGATTATAAGGGATGGAATAAACCTTTGGCTGATTTTAGATGGAAAGGAGGAGCAAATCATGGTGTTGGAGATGTATTCATTGATTATGGAAAAGGATACGTAACCCCCGGAAGCGTTCCTGGAAGCGCTATTGCACAAGCAATAGGTGGCGGAAATCAAAATGTCAGAATTATAAGGAGCTACGATCCTGATGCAAATATTTGGCCAAGCAGAGCAAATAGATTTTCCGATGATGGAGGTAAAAAAAAAGATGGGAATTTAATATCTATGCTTCGAAATGATTATTTTGTTGATTTTCAATATGCATGGTTTATACCAGAATCTGGATATGGATTAACAAATGCTGGATTAGGAAGAATAAATAGATCGGTTGAAGCTTTTGTTTATTGTGTTTTGGGAGCCCAAGTTAATACTAGGAGTTCAATTATTGGTAATGGAGGAAGTGCAATTAATACTCAGCAAAATTTCATAGATTTATTTGAAAGCTCTGTGATTAAAAATGATATTACAAATTCAAATAAAAAATATCAAAAAACGCTTCATGATTCAAAAGCGCGGCTTGATTTTGCTATAGCTCCTGGTATTTTGTTGATGCCAAGCAATTTAATTATAAATACAGAAAGCGTTATTGGATACAATAATTATCTGCAAACAGCAACAAAAGATATGAAATTTGGGGTAAATAATTCAATAAATGTTGAAACAAAAAATGTTGGAATAACTCATAGTTTAGGAACATCAAAGGTTTTATTAAATACTAATCCTCAACCAAAGAAAAATATAAATCCTAAATTAAACAATAGCGATGAATCAAACAAAAAAGATGAAGTTAGTAATATAGAACATCAAAATACTCTTATTGTTTTAATATTTGCTGGGGGGTTATTATCTTTGTTTTTATTTCGATAAAAATTAATCTAAACATATACCTTCTAAATGAAAAATGTTTAGCATTACAATGTATACTTCAGAAACCCGGGTTTATTTAGACCCTCCAATAAAACATGTTAGTGAGTTACAACTTTTAGATTGTAATATTAAAACAAAAAGACCAATAACTTTAAGGAATCAAGAAAAAATAACTGATGAACAAGATAAGCCTTTAGTAATATTTAATCCTGGAATATATTCCATAAATGATATAAAAATATTAATTGAGCTCAGCGAAAAGGGTAAAAATATAACAATAATTGTGGGTGATAATTTTGCTTACATAATCAACAATAAACCATTTAACATTAAATTTACCCAGGGTTTGCAAAATTCTTTAGGGGTGCCAGAGGTTTTATTTAAAATAAGCCAAATAGAAATAACTATAAAAAAACCATTAAGATTGATTTGTAGCATAGTTGATAATAAAATGTCATATATGAATAAAGGTAAAAATGGAGGGCTTGTAAAAATACAACCATCTCATTTGCTAGCAAATATTCCATCAAAAGATTATCCATCTATTCCAATTAGAAAATATGATAACTTGATTAATCACTTTGATTTAACCATTTTAGACTCTGATTGGAAAAAACTTGAACTGAATGGTTATCCCATAACTGTAAGTTTAAGATTCAGATAAATTTAGGCTTAGCCAGTCCTCAAGGTCTTTTGTTATAAAACTATTATATTTAGTTATATAACATAATTATTTTTTAACTAATCTCCGCCCCATCTTTCTTTCAAATCTATTAACTCTTCAAAATCAATACACCAATCTAAATACCTAGATGGGTGCCATGCTGCTGCCATTAATTCATCATGTAATGGTTTGTAAAATAACTCTTTATGCTCAATCTTATATTCACTTAAATCAACACTTACATGTAATTTTTTTATTATAAAATTTTTATCAAATACATCAATTTTACATTCATTATCATGATAAGCAAGATAAACATCATTTTCATAAAAATGACTAATTTCCATTCCGTTTGCAATAATTATACCATAATGTGGATCATATTCATATTCATATTCATTTTCAATAAAATCATAATTAGCTATTTTTAAAATTTTTTTCGCAAATTTATTAGTGTTAATACCACTAACTCCAAAATTTGTTTCTTCACCAAAATAAATATAATGTTCAAAAACATAATTTTTATTATAATATTCTACATCAAAATTTATTGGATAATAAAAAGTAATTTTTTGATTATAATAAATTATATATTCCCTATTTTTTGTTAAATTTTTAATAAGTTTTCTTTTATTTCTTCTATAAAATCACAAATATTAAGCTTCTTATTGTTTAAATATTTAATATTTAATTTTTTCATTGTTTTATTTTATTTTATATTTTTTCTTTAAATCAATTTTATATTTTTCTACATTCCTTACAAGAAGCTTTTTGTTTATTGTGTTTGCATATTTGTGATCCCCCACATTCTTTACATTGTTGTTTTTGTTTATTATGTTCGCATATTTGTGATCCCCCACATTCTTTACAGCGATATTTATATTTATTATGCTTACAATTATACCCATTACAATCATTACAAAATTTTTTTAATTTCCCATGATCGCAAATAATTTTGTTAATAGAGGTAACTTTTTCAATTAAATTAGTAATTTCATCATCTTTAAATTTTTTAATTTCATCAATTAACTCTTTTTTACTCATTTTTGATCTTCCTTTAATTTCTAGATCTTTCGCCATTAATTTTAATTCATAAATATATAAATCTCTTAATTTTTCCATTTAGATTTTGTTAAATATTGAACGTCTTTAAATCAATTTTTATTCTACACTCTTTACAAAAACACCTTAACTTTGTTATGTAACACTTATTTGCGTTATATAACATAATTTTTATTATTCATCTTATTTTCCACACCACACACAAAACCATCTTTGTTTTCCATGAATACATATTCCTCTCCCACCGCATTCTTTACATTGATACGTTTATGCTCGCAAATACTTCCGCCATTACATTCAATACAGCGCGATTTCTGTTTTTTGTGTTTACATATTTGCGATCCTCCACATAACATACAGTAATATTTTAATTTATCATGAATACAATTATACTTATTAGTTTTTGTTTGTGTTATATGTTCGGTTACAACATTTTCTAAAGCTTCAATAAGTTCTGCTCTGCGCAACCTATAATACCTTAGTATCCCCCGCTCTTTAGCGAGGAGTTTAAGTTCTTTCACGTTTTTCTGTTCCATCTTTATCAAATCAATTTAATCCTTTAAATCTATTTAGAATTCAATTTTTTTTATAAAATCTTTGTCAAAATTAGCTTAAACCTAAATTGTCCCAAACCCTGTAATGAAAATGTTCGGGGCGCCCGCCCGCTAAGATTTCACATAGTCTTTGTATCGACTTTGCGCATCAAATTTCTCATAGGCTTTATATCAACTTAGTAACAATCTACCTACACTCTTTATTTGATTATCAGAAACTTAACAATTTCACAGATGTTCCCCCCCGCCCACCCGAACACCCGACATGTACTTTGTTAAATCTTTGATGAAATCATATTGACTTTGTGACGGCTTTATATCGGGTTTGAAATCATTGACAAAATCTCTGTTAAAATTAGCTTATAAGCTAAAATTGTCCCAAACCCCGCTTTTTATAACTACTAATGCCAAAACGTGACTATCTTTAATTTTGTGCTACTTAAATTTGGAATTCCCTTCTAGTGTGAAACTATTGGATAAAATATGGCAGACCTGTGACAATGTTACTTCAAGATGAGGCTACACTCAGTATATAAATATTTGTGCCTGCTGCACAAAAAGAAACCAAGACGACCAGTGATGCACTGTTTAGCTAATTAGGTATGTTCATATCTTCTTTTAGGCCAGATTTTAATAAGCAGTCAAATATTTTTTTCTTTCTTAAAAAATGTCAGAGAGTAAAGAAACATGTGTTAAAACAGGAAGTTCAACTCACTGGAAAAAGAAAGTAAAGGAAATAGACCAAACGAAGTGGTCAGAGGTCAACAAGAACTTGTATCGTATGAAGTAAGTGGGGAGATAATACTTGACAATATAATAATACTTCTACTAATAATGCTTAAAAAGTAATACTTCAATACATAATAATACCATCCTAATAAGATTTACTTTTACCTACAGCAAAGCTAGAAAATGAATAAATAATTATTTTGAATGACATTTTTATAATAGGCTTGCTGTTGTACGAAGGGAGGCAGCAAAGATATGGCCTGGCAACGAGAAAGTTTACTTCAAGCAAAATCAGAGTAACCTTTTAAAATTGGAGGAACTCACATCAAAATTGACAGAAACCTGCACAATATCTGACATTGGTTTTGGAAGAGGTAAATTTTGTAGCTGTATTCAATCGTGCTATTAGTGGAAGTAATGGGACTTATGGTGGTAAAAGTACATTAATAAATTTCTCTCGACACTACGTTCAACAGGTGTAAGATGATGGAATTTGCTCTCTTATGGAACTTCTAATCTTACAATTCTCTAGGTTTAAACTTTAAATTTGCTTGTATTAAGACTTCCTGAAGATTTTTTCCTTTCTTTTTTTCCAGAAGCCATTCGTTCCCACATTATACAATGGGGGAATGAAAAAAACCGCAGACTAGCAGATGGATATGACTTTGAGGTGTAGTGTATACTTAAATGATTCTTGTTCATATGATATGGCTGTTATGCCTGTGAAGAGGCTTCAAAGGGGAGGACCTTGCAGGCAAATATATATATATATATATATATATATATATTTATATATATTTAGATATAACAACAAGAAAGTATGATGTGTCTAACTAGAACCCCAGTCTGCACTTAACTTTTGTCCCTTGCAGAAACATTCTTTTCCCTGTCTTCCCATAAGGGACCTGTTCACTGGCTTCATTTTTAAAAGAAATAGTAAAATGTTTTGTTAATAAATAAATTCAATGTGTTTTTCTTAGAAATGATACCTGTTTCCAGTAATTTTGTTATGTGTGTCAGGCACCAGGCAAGCTGACCAGTTGCAAGTGTGATTTAGCCTAATAGATTTATGTACTTACACTCTAATCCAAGTGTTGAATAAAACCCCTTTTTGCATTTGAATTAACCATTGTCCAAGGTAGTACATAATTATATCAAGCTTTATTGTTAAAGCACAATGATAACCTTTTAAAGTATTATTACTTCACCTTTTTCAGGTTGAACATACCCGTGCTAAGAGGGCAAGAAAATCAAGCATGGAGAGTTCCCCAAGCTCAAGTAGTAGTAGTACTGAAGGTAAGCAATATTTAAGTGATCATAATTCCAAACCTGTTGCTTATACACAGGGTTAACCAGTTACTTTTTATTGACTGAATTTTTAGCAAGAAGTTGTCATAGCACACTTTTGCCCTACATTATTTTGCTTAAAACTGGGGTTGTTCTATCAAGTTCTGTAGATTTCTCTTTGAATGCCATTAATTTTTTAAAAAAATCAAATTGCTTTGCAGGTGGAGATACAGAAACTTTAGAATCAGGGGATGCAGAAACAGAGGTTCCTGAACACAACATTGATAAAATTTCAAAGGAAGCTTCCAAAGGTTGTTCTGTTAGTGGCATTTAATGTCAATTCATTTGATTACTTATCTGTAAATGGCAATCTAGCTCCTGTTGCCAGACATCTAAAAGTCAAAACTCGAGGTATGGGTAAATATCAAATGGCTTGTCAAATAGCTAAGGAATTGTTAAGGCAACAATACATTGTCCCAAGGGACCCTGTACAGAAGTTAAATTACAACCATATTAAAAGATCTGAGATTGAGAGCAAAAGGGACTTAAGTTTTTGATTTCGTGAACCATCTTCAAATGGCAGCTCAAAAAGTGCATCCAGCCTCAGTAAAAGCCAGAAATCAGGCATCAGTGAGATGTTAAGCAGATTAAGTTCAGACAACTCTAGTGTAAATAAACTTGATGATGAAGGCATTTCCAATTAGAATGGTGATGGTGATGGTGATGATGATGATGATGTTGCTAATATGAGTGACAGAGAAGAGTTGTTTGCATACTCTCAGAAGCCTTGAGCATGTTCTCAGACAAATAGCTTCTTAGCTTGTTACAATGTATGTTGAGTTTTTCTCTGGCCATCCTGGCTGCCAAAAATGGAGACTGTTTGTCAAAGTTAAGGTTGCATTGCAAATGATTGTTAAAATGAGCTAGTAGTAATTATAACATTGTAATTTTTCCACACAAAAAATAAAGTTGTTTAAACTGGTGAGGCAAACATATTTTTGCTGTATATACCAAGATTGGTAACTTCAATTTAATATACCAGTAGTTTTCCTATGTGTTACAGCATTTTACAGTATTGGAAAATTAATTCAGTATACCAAGATTGGCAAAACATACTTAAAACTCCACTTATTTTCCAATAAATATTAACGTGTTCCAATAATGGAGAATTTATAAAATATACCGACAATGGAAAAACACATTGAAAGTTCCACTAATTTGCCAGTAAAACAAGAACATTTTCCAGTATCGGAATATTATTATGATGTACCATGGTTGGTAACTCAAATCAAATTTTCCAATAGTTTTCCAAACTGTATATATATTCCAAAGTTGGAAAAATATTTTTGATAAACCGAGCTTGGCAAAACAAAATAAATTTTCCAATAGTATTCCAGTGAGAATTATCATTTTCCAATGTTGGGAAGTTTATTTAAAATACCAACATTGGTTTTTATATCATTTCTCCAATGTTGGTATTCTAATTAAGCTACCAATGATATCCCAATAGAAAACCACTGATGATCCTGTGTTATTCCAAAATTGGTATTTCACTTTTTTTCCTGTGCTTCCTTTATAAAATTTAGGATCGATTCACGCGCCGGGCCATGTTACACTTTGGCGCAATGTGTGCATGTGTGGCTTACAAGACCACGTGACAGGAGCTCGACTCTCGTGGACAAAGAAGTAAATAAATAAATCCGATCATGCCATAATGTGGCTACACACCTCGTGTAAGCCACACAAAAATACTAAAAATTAATGGAAGTATTTACAAAATTGAATAAAAGTTTATTCTTTAAAATACGTTTAAAAACTTGAACCGAACGGCTTGATTTTAAAAGGGGTTCTAAATTGTTCCAGAGTCCAATAGTTCTGCATATATAATATGGTCTTTGTCCGGAGGCTGTTTTAAAAAGAGGAATGTTAAGCTTTTGGCCACTCCAGGTTGTAAGTCTGATAACTTGTTCGCGGGTGATAAATTGTGATATCAGATATTTAGGGGTGTGTCCGGAAATGCATTTAAAGGCCATGATAGCATGGCGATAGTAGAGTTGGTCCTTAACAGGTAACCGAGACAGACGTTTTAAATGGGGAGTACATGATCGTACTTTCTCGCGCCGCAGACGATTCGGCACGCAAAGTTCTGCACAACATCAAAATGTAGTAAGGGTATGTTAAAGCCACACATGCGCACTGAGGCGACAGTGGTAGAAGGGATAAAACACTATTGATACCAAAAAAAAAAAAATCACGGAAAAATTGACCTGAAAAGCCAGCAGCCATGGAGAGCCGTTTCGGCCTTGTCAGGCCTCATCAGCATGGCACAGCTAGCAGATGAGCTCTGGGCTCCCACATTATGAAAGCCACACCCCACGACCCTACCAAAGTTCTGCACAGCCTGCAATTTCTTCCTTGCAAGTTACTCACAAACAAATATATTGTCCAACAATCATCACCCCTATCAAGGTACTGTTTACACTAGAGGGAGCCCCTCAGAAAGACAAGAAAGGGAATAGGTACACAGAACAAGGATCCTTTGAGGCCCATTTTTTCTTTAAGTCGAGAAACTCTCCACATGAACGTGTCGCGACAATCTCTTCTTGAAAAATGTGCGCGAAACGTTTAGCAGAGTCATCCTGAACAAGCCCACAAATTCTTGAGCGCGGTTCAATGTGAAACTCTCAACATACTTCCACCACATGACAAGGCATTAAAATAAACGAGGTTGAGAAACTGGCCTTCTTGGGATACGTTCAAAGGTCTACAGAAGACTACTAACTGGGAGAGTCGTCAAGCAGTGAATCACGCCGAATCAAACTATTCTGAATAACAACGTGTTTGTCCCCTATTTTACAAAGGACAAAGCATTTTTTCGTCCCCGCTTTCTATTTGCGCTCTTCCCTTATTTCTTACAACACAAATAGCTAGATTTCCATGTCACCCCATGCTTCATTATGCACCGTGAAGCGAATTAAGTCGAGGCCGGAACGGATGAGACCATTCATTGTTGTTTTGGTACGAAACAGGTCAGACACAGCATAACATTGGGTGAAACCGAAATCAAGCCGAGAATTCTCATTATTCGAAAGCGTCGGGATTTCAGCTGAAGTGCGCCCTGAAACTTGTTTCTTCTTCGCTTCGACAGTTTCGATGAGCTTGATGTCATTGTCACTTCATATAACTATATCTGAACCATAATTTCGATTATTCCTTCCCGTCATGACACTGTTGAAGGACTTTAAACTAAACGACTTTCTCCCGTTCATACACTAAGTACTTACAAGTCTAAAGAAAAGCTGCTAACTTTCTGTTTTACTTAAATTCAATTTTGAATTTATTATTAATTTAGTATTTTTAAAATACTTTTATTCAATTTTGTAAATACTTCCATTAATTTTTAGTATTTTTGTGTGGCTTACACGAGGTGTGTAGCCACATTATGGCATGATCGGATTTATTTATTTACTTCTTTGTCCACGAGAGTCGAGCTCCTGTCACGTGGTCTTGTAAGCCACACATGCACACATTGCGCCAAAGTGTAACATGGCCCGGCGCAGTGGTTAACATTTCTGACGGTTCTCCGTCGACTCAAGTCAACGCGACCTTTTCACACTTATGTCAAGAACCTCTAGACTACTTCTTGCCGACGTTATTAACAATGACTATTCACCGCCGAAATTCCTGCTTATAAGAAAGGGCCCGACGTGCTATTCTCTCGCCTGTTCAGTTTTGTAGTATCTATGGATTCTATTTCGATAAGAAGATTAGCTGATCAGCTCGTACTTATGACTTTCCCGATGTTTTCTAGCCTGCGTGCGTACTGTGTCAGTAGTTGTACGGATACGAAATCGGGGGTGCTAACCTGTTCCCAATTCCAAGCAAGCTTTTCTTTGACTGGTTGGCTACAATAAGTAAATCAGACGCGGCTGATCAAAAAAATGCAATGTTTCCTCCTAAAGCTGACATGGGCAAAATGGAAATTTATTGAATTCGAAAAGCGTCGTCCTCGTTCTCTAATGCTGAGTTGCATCAACATGGTCTTTTCTCAAAGACGTTTATGTTTTCCAACTGAAAACGGTTTTTCACTCAGATTGTACAGGTTTACGAATAGCAACGGCGTACGCGACAAAATCTCTGCGATTTTATTGACAAGAGAAACCTTGTTTCCAAGACCCTTACCTGTTGAAAACGTCGGAAGACAACCTTCAGGCCTCCACTAAAGGCCTCTCAAGGGGAACGTCATTTCTTTCGCATAAAATTTAAAAATACACACTGAGGGAGATAAGAAACCGCATGTACGTAGGCTCCTGGGTAAGTGTGTTGATCTCGTCCCTGTTGTCGTCCGTGTTCATACCAAACGACGGGAGGGCTCTTGGAAAGGGACTGGTAAGCGTGTAAAATATAAATGATTACACTGGGCACACGCAGTCTACGTTCCCATGAAATTATAGCTCTGCTGCAATACGGACTTACTTGAAAGGATATCAAATTGCCGAACACCTTAGAGTAGGGTGTTTCCTAGGATTCAGCGTTTAACATGGCTATATTTAATATCATTTTTGGTTACACAACAAGAGCAGATTCATTTTAATAAATGAACTAATGAATGTTGCTTTGAGTGAGCTATTTCACTCGTTATCACTCTACATTGCCTTAGTTCACTTTTCACTTCGAGCTTCGTGATTGGTTCATGATCTAAAGTCGCCTTCCAAACCAGTGATTGGTAGAACTGGTATTTCGTTCTGTACAGCGGAATACTGGGTTGATGTGATTGTAGTGGCCAAAGTTGTCTTCACTAGGCACCCCACAAGGACTGCTTCCATACTCGCAGCTGTCAAAGAAACTGTCAATATGAAGAAATTGAGAAGACTTCTGCCACCAACCAGTGGTGCAGTCCGAACAGTCATGACCCCTGATGTTAATATACTCCACCGGCTTACACACTGGTTTGTTTTGTTCAGAGACAAGGGTAAGTGGATCGAAGACATTGAAGTTAGCTCGTACGTAGTCCCTGTAGTCTACACCATAGACAGGAAAACTGCAAGTCACTCTCCAGTGGGTCGATTCCAATTTTAATGGCATGATCCGCTTTTTGGAGAGCCGATACTCTTCCCAGTTCGGAGTGTCTCCGTTTACTGATGTGTCATTAAAGAGCGGAATGGTTCTAAATGCGGGCAATTCTTTGTTCGCAAGACTCTGTGATATAACTAGAGTCCATGCCCACTCTGGCTCGGACGTAAGATCGCAAATCGCTTGGAACCAGTCTCCGGTTATACTTTGAACAGGGTAGAGTCCTGAGGACTGGGCGCCCCTTTTCTTGTAGCCCCAGCAGCTTCTTGGAGGAATCTAAATACGGAATTGCTTGGTCATAAATGCCGTTCACAAGCTGAAGCTTCAAAGGAATGGGTTGGTTTGGTAGATTGTAATTGCAGAGGGTGTACTGTTTGTTTAGCGATTTGGACGCATGTTGGGACACTGGAAAGCACTCCTGATACCTTAAAGCCGCTTATTGGTGCGCTGCAGAAACTTTACTTTCCTTTATACCTAATATTGTTGTAGTATTTCCAAAACTCGTGTAACATCAAATAAATTTAAGTCATTGTCGTACTTCACCGTCTCTTTTCGAATTACAGTGCAAAGTCTTAAGGTTCTGGTATTGATGAAGCCTGGACATCATGGCAACACGTCGCGACCAATAAGGACGACAAACAGGGAAACATGTTAGCATTGATTATTAGCGCACAGCGTATTCACCAGGATGGCAGAGGATGGAATTGCCTTTAAGTAGTTTTAGAAACAATCATTTTTCTACGTAACACACACAATGTATCAGATGTAACACGTTACAGCTATAGGTAGAGTTAAAACAAAACCTACCGACCACGATGACAGTAGATCAATAAACACAAAACCGGGCTTGTATTTTAGTGTTTCCCTCGGTCCTGCTTCGTTTATTTCGCACAACCCACGCTGCGACGCGGAAATCTCATAATTGTAGGAGCCACATCGAGGATAAGTCAGACAAAGATGGCCACAGCTTAAGATGTCTCTTGTGTATTGAACTGCGATTCTTTTGCCTTCGTAAACGTAATCTGAATGAGGTTGTCCGTAGTGAAAACGGGAGAACCACTTTGCCGACAGTTTAGAGAAACAAAGGAGAGACACCAAAAAGTAGGCAAGGCGGGAGTAAAGGTTGGCGTGTTGGCCCATGGTCATCAACTGAAACGTTATAATAATCTACAACAGGATATTAAAGGTAGCAAGTTTAATTTGTCGCTTGGGAAAGGCAGATTGAATCCGTAATTCCTGCGTGTAAATTGATTACAACAATGTAATTGATACTTGCAAACCGAAGGTTTTATAAAAGGTAAAATCACACTAACCGTCTAAAGGTGAATTCATTTATCGTGGCAGGAAATTAGAAATGCTACAGAATTAATAACTTAGTGTGTCCTATGAAATACGGGCAAAAGAAAAATTCAGCATTCATTTTTTGCCATTTCAGCAATTTTGGTCTGAAAGCGATTTTTTTTTTATTCTAGAAATCATTGTTTGCTACTCAGTACAGAGCAGGAGTATATAAAAATCGAAGAACAATTTGAGGCTGGCCGCTCCATTTATCAGTCATTCTATCTTCTGGTTTATCTCCTGTTAAGTCGCATTTTTGTAATGCGTGAGAGAGAAACATCTGCAGGTCGAAAGTTCTTGTCAGATTAAAAAATGAACCATCGCAAAAAAACTTAAGAAAGAATTGAATGTAGTAAAATAAATTTATCACAAAAGAAAGAAAACCTTGAAGTGGTTCATTGTTTCTAAGGTTATAAGTATTTCCGCCCTTTGGAATAATTTTTATCTCAACATTCAGGATAGACAACACTGCCTATACTAATGCATCAGTTCATTTTTGTTACGCGTTTTCCAAACTGGTTTATGTTTTGCGGGCAGGCGAGATTAACTTTAAAGAGCACGTTCACGTAATGAACGAGCGAAAGCTGTAATTTGCTGACGAGCCACGCGGGTTAAGGTTCTTTGTTTTGAGGGTCTCAGTTGATGGGGTTAGCCGTCAAACGGCCTAAAAGGAACCGTCGACCGTCAAAAGAACAATTTCACCGCCATGTATCAATACAATAAACTTCAAACGGCCAAAAATTTAACCGTCAGTCGTAAAAAGCGGTTTTTTTAACCGTCCAGCGTTAAAGCAACACACCCACCAAGGCCATCTGTTTTATGCAATTCCCTTATTCTGTAATATAAAGAAAGGCAGACTGTTAATGGACGAAGTCTGCTGTTTGATGGAAAAAGGAACTTCTGAAAGTCGCCTGCGGCTGTCACATCACCGTACTCTTTTTAGGTCGGCCTGCTTCTCCGAGATACCGATCTACAGTAAAATGGAATTCTGAACAAGAATGCGTTTTATGATTAAATTCGCCGATAACTTTATCGTTCGGTGTTATTAGCTAGACTCCCACATTTGACCACCATGCAAATAAGGTAGTTAAAGATTTCACGGTATCACCCTCGGAATATTTGCGTAATTCTAAGCAATGGCGAAAAAAACAAAAGAAGAAAAAACTTGGTGGGACGGGTTTTCCAACCTCGTTCCCAGGGTCTCTCCTCCTTCCGCCCCTAAGGGGAAGAAGAGAGGCCCTGAGAACGAGGTTGCGGTTTTCCAGCTCAAATCCCTGATACCTCTGAAGGATACTAGAATGGTATCTACAGGGAAAAGAGAAGTTCTCGGTCTATTTCATGGTGATGGGGACTTTCGGAATCCTTCATATCGATATGTAATTGAATGAGTTGTAAGCGATCAAAGTTCGCCAGTCGGGGAGCAACGAAAGAACGGAGCATTAATTCAAGATCGTTATATGAAGGCTCATGCAACATCCTTCTGGTTGATCAAACAGACAGAATATCCTTTGCACTTCTCAACCGGGAACCGTTCATTGCAGATCTAACGCTCCTATCAATGTAAACCCCGTGGGGGGGGGGGGGGGGAGTGCGGGCAAGGGGTGGGGATTTGACCAAGGAATCCATCTCCTCAGTGGGAGGTTTGATCGTGCACCTTTGCTCGGGGGTCGGGACATCTGATTTGTTCGGCAGAGAGACTGGGGCCAAGACAAAGCGTGGCTACCTGGCATCGTCTTTCTTGTCTTTGGAATAGCGTGGGTTTCGGAGAAGGTGAGTTTTTTTTACCGATATTTATCTTCATACTTCAAGTTTAAGTCACGAGTTGTTAAAGGTATGTTTATAGCTTGTCTTTTAATATTTGTTATTTTGCCCCTAGGTGGGGATTTTGACTACATTTGATGAACATATGCTGCCCCACCCTTGGGAAATTGACAAGAATTTTTGCTCCTCGGTCAAATCCCCACCACTTGCCCGCACTCCCCCCCTCACGGGGTTTACATTGATAGGTGCATAATCTCGTCTGTACCTGTAGCAAAATTTAACATGGTGGTTTATAATCCAGTTCAGGTTTAAACTGGAAGTTATTAATTTTAGTTAGTTGCCACAGTTTGTTTTTACTTTCGATTGTATACGTTAGGCAGGGAAATCACAACAGCTAAACGGCGCTAACTACTGTGGTCCATTTTAATTCCCAAGGAGATCGAATGCAATTTGTAGGTTTTATTTGACAACTGGTTTCAGTTTCCCATAGCCCTCTTGGGCCGAGATTCATCATGCTTTTATCAACAGAGGCCGACGTCGTCCACAAATACTTCGAATAAATCCCACTCTAAACGTACTTCATGACTATGGGGTACAGTGCCACTTTATAAGAGTAATTTTAAGTTAACGGTGCCAGAGCCATGGCTTGTTTGCTATCAAATACTTTTTTTTTTAAGTTCTGTTCATGTTCACTGTTTTCTTCATTCGCTTGGGGTGGGGAGGAAGGTTGCTGCAACACTGCAGGTATTGCTTTCACAGATAACAAAACTGGCGTTGATACTGCACTAGCGCACAAATTGTTAGAGATTGGAGCCTGTAGCACACCAGAAGGGAACTCAACACCAAGGAGGTAACTGACCTGAAAAAGTCCCATCTCATGATCACATGTTTAGAAAAAGACGCGGACATATAACATAATTGGACACCACAGACTTTCCAAGCTCAGGCAGCGGTAGCAGAATGGTGTTTTTCTGTCAAGTCAGAAGCACGGAGTTCAGTTGTTCCCTACAATAATTGCCCAGTGACTCTACGCCTCGCGTTTTAAAGATTTTGACCAGTGCTTTTCCGAGGATGTTCAAAGTTCTTTGAGGCAGGTTTCATGAGACGAAATGAGAGTTCTAGCTTTTCCTTCCAGGGGAAGAAAAAAGGGATCTAGGGTAGTTGCTTAAAAAACAACAGTCACTCGGTGAGATTTTACCTACAGACCAAAGTTAGGTGGAAATGTTTTAAGATCGTATGCTATTTTCAGTACAAAAGATTGAGCCACCTTTACTGGTTTCCTTCTTCCCAACCATGCATCAACCTCTTCTCCCCTCCCCCTTATTCATCTCATCACCATCATCCTCTTGATTCTTTTCCTCCGCTTCTCCTCTCCTTCCCCCTACCCTCCTCTTTCAGGACTTGCACTGCTCCGTAAACCGTTCGCAGTGCATGAACCACAAGACAAGACCACCGTCCGTGTCACGTATTTGACGGAGTCACTAGCCTTCATTCGTCCATGTAGTGCTTGAGGGAAAGTCTTGGTACAATGTTCATTGACAGCAGCTCTTGGAAGAGGAGTTTGCAAGCGTATGGTATCTTCAGCGTTGCAATATTGTGAGATGACTTGCAGTAATGGCACCTATAATTTAGTGAAATGGTAAGTCACCGATTCAGCAGACTGGCGCCTGTATATAGGAGGAAAACATATTCCACTTTACTTTTACTGTTGTACTAGTGGTACTTTACCCAGTTGGCTATTGCACGCGCAGTTGGCGCACGCTTTAGCCCCATGTTTTAAAGACGTTTTTCATAACAGCATGTTAAGATTGGATCTTAACATGTAAGAAAGACATATTAGCAAACATAAAAGAATAAATGAATAAGTCGCAATTACGAAAAAGCATTGGTATAGCATTGGTAACTCACACAAACCACAGCCCGCCAGAGAGAGCTACGGATATTATATCTCTCAGTACGCGCGGTCATTGGTCAATTTAGCGGGCCATACTTCACTGTACGGCTCGCTAAATTCAAAAGTTTGCTTTGAAATATAATATCTTACAAACCTCGTTTTCTCGGTCCGTACTGTACGTTACGGATCCTCGTTTTTTCCGCTCGAATTTATGAGCCGCGCGCATCGCGCATGGGCCATGAATTCGCGAGGAAAAACCTCGGTCCGTAACATACAGTACGGACCTCGAATTCGGTTAGTAAGAGGAAAACACAGCAAGACACAAATAGTGTTGACAGGTTCTTCTCACCATCCTGAGTATCCCATGAGTCCACACTCGCTACACACGTCAACTTCAAAGGCGTCACTGGAGATCATGAGTCTTTCAAGCAGAAGCATGCTGTGACGTATTAAACATTCGTCATGTGATACATCCTGCTAAAGTGACGAGTACCAACTGCACTGGCACATCATGAGTTCACATATTTAGTAACAAAATTACCAAGGAGAAGTAGAGCATTGAATTGTACCTAATGATAACTGAAACAGTGGGCCTAACATGCTGGGGAATGACACAGTGATGATGGGGATTTCACCAACTAGACCTGCTGATCTAGCCAGACTTCAAGAAATATAAGTAGATGCCAAGCAGTGTGAGTGAGAAGATGAGTTAGATACTGTGCTGCGATTGGCTACCCTTCAGAAAAAAAAAGAGACATTTCTTTTTTTGATGTACCATGATCCAAGTAATCTTGGATCGTACCAACGAAACATCGGCTTCGACGTAAAATCTATATGTCCAAAGTTGGGGTTCTCAAACGAGCAATAACTTATGCCACCGTAAGAGTCTAACGTTTCAAGCGTTAGCTATTTGCTCTGACAAAAGGCTAAAGCTCGAAACAATCAAAACAGTGGTATAACATGAACTCGTTTGATAAGTTAAAATTTTTGGGTTCCAATTTCACCTTGACGCAAATTTAGAAACTGACCAATTAAAAAACCATAGTAGAGGAGTTAATAAGCCTATCCTTCCTCAGGATTTCAAGTTTGGCTAGACAATTGGTAAAGAACCCACAGTTTCCAGGCCTACTTTGGGACGTTAAGGCGCCGTAACTTTGGGCGACTTAAGGCGACTTAAGTAAAATTGATGGAAAAAGCACAGGCGACTTAAGGTCCCAGAGCAGGCATGTTTCTTAAGGATTCAGATCAAAAAACAGGTTGCGTTACAGCCTTGGCAGCGGAGCGTGCAGGCATTACTGTACCTCGCGCCGTACGCAATCAAACAGTCCCGTTCCATTTCACCCAGGCGGAGTCCACCATCCCTGAGGGCAGAGAAAAACATCGCTCACTAACTGTGTCTTGAATTAACAAAATTCTGCAGCTTAGTTACCCCTGAATATACACTGAGCCGGATCTGCAAAGTACGTTAAGTTTTACATACATCGCGAAGCCTGTGAGCAGACCCCGAGATGGCAACCAGTTGGGAAGTAAAGCGGGGGCAGGGGAGATTACAAATTACTGTCACAAATCCAGTTTATGAGCCGGGTTTGGTCAAACTTTACAAGATTATACGGCCAAATTCAAGCCAGTTTGTATGTTGGTTCAATCTGCTAGCAGGATATGTCCAGATGACCTACTAGAAACAAACATAACTCATCCTCATCCAGAAGAAACATTAATCAGAGTGACCTTCAGAGTATTAACTGTTATTTTTACTAATATTATCATTAATATTTAAAGTATTACTTGCCGCTTGTAATTGGACGTTACACTTTAATATAAAAATATCAACCTCTCCCTAAAACTCTAGAGGGGACAAATCCAATTTTTCAAACAGATCGAAGCCAATCTGCTTTAGCGCAGGGTACCTCGTCACGCCAAATCTAAGCTCTTGTTCAGAAAATGTAAAAACTGAAAGCGCAAAACGTCCGCCAAAAAGCCAAGAATAATAAAACGCGCTGGCGATATAATAAGCGAGACGCACTATGAAGTACCAACCTTGAGCGACCTTCGGTTGGCTGTCTAGTGAGAACAGCTCGGGGGCCCTACAGAGATGAATGACAAAAAGCTTAACTATAGTGTGAGCAGAACACAAGTTGAATCAAGGGATGACTGTAGTAACAACGTTTTTTTAAAATCTTCATTAGCGGTCTGGTAGGGGGTACCTGTAAATTAAGTATAGACGCCATGTCCTTACAAGCAAATACCAATGGTTCCTACATGCCAAACTTAGTTCTCGACTAAAACGTTTTATTTCGTTCAAGTATTTTGTCTTTGTACCTTAGCTCGGGCGTGCATTTTGTCCAACACCATGTGCTTCAGTTTCTGATAATACACAGGACCAAAATAGATGTACGCTGTCAAAGGCTCACTGAAATCAATCAAGGAAAAGCATCTTGAAACTGAAGACTTTCTGCATGATTACACCGATAAAAGTTACTTGTGTACTTGAGTCAGGCTTGCATGATGTTTCCTAAAATTTTGCACTTTCTATTCCAACCTAGGTCTTTCCTCACCTCGCCCACAGAACTTGCATTTTTACTTGCCAAAGGAAAGCCTATTTGTGGCTCATTCAGATCTGTAGGGTTTCTGGACTCTGCACTACATCAATTGACGACCTTGCGTACGGATAAGATGGCCAAAAACGGTACGAGCAAAGGAAAATGTCTTGAAGAACGACTATCTTTGCGAACCAAAAAATGAAAACATTTCATTGGGACAAAGAAAAGTGTTTGATTCCAGTTACAACGTTTAAAGTATCGACTTCTGGTTCGAAAAGTTGTCAGTAGAAGCAACAAGTAGCAGAGTTTGAAGACGCTCGAACTCAACCATGGCTTGGCTGAGATACTCAGTAATAATATAGCACTGTACTCACCCAGTTATACCGGAGGTAACGTACTCCTTTCCGGCGTAGTTGAAGCCATGTTCTAAGAGGATGCTACAGACATCTTCAACTTTGTCTCCACCAAACGCTGATAGAAAAGAAAACATACCCTTGACCATGACAATTTAAATGAAAGACTGTTTCGTTACCTCCATTAAAATATATCAACCGGTGCCAGTTATGTGGAGCTCGGGTGAAGGGATGTATGCAAGTGAGACCGAACTAATGCCTTTCTTCTCACACAACATAATGTCATCATTTATGTTATTTTCGCCGAACCTTCTTGATTGCGACCTTGCCCTTCTTTACACCTTTTTCTTCTCACATGAACCCCTCACAATCTTTACAAGTAAATTTTTGGTGGGAACAACTTCTTTCTATTATTTTGCTGGCAATACTTAAGCGATACAACTAAGACGCGACCACACATAATTACGTGTTTGAACAATCAAACGAGGATTCCCGTTTGAATTTCAGAAGAAACAAAGTGCAAATTGAACGATATCTTCAGGGTTTTCTTAAATTTTCTGGAAAAGGGGCAATATTTTCGTGATAAACCTAAACAAATTAGAGATCTCGTCTCTAAAATTTCCAACCCATGCAATCATTTTCTCAACGCGGAATTTCAGTTGTATGAAACGCTTGTGGAAATATTCTGGTTTCGAATTCTCTGATACATTTCTAAGGAAATTTACCGGTTCCATTCACAACCATTTCGGGAAATGTTGGTCGAATGAAAGACGCTCAGAGATATATTGGTAGATATATTCGTCTAGCTCGAAGTACCGAGCCACGTAACCAGAGCGCAAAAAAAAGAAAGATAAGTAACTTCGCTCAAGACGAAGGGAAATAAAAAGGATAACTCAAGTACGATGACAACGAAGCCCCAATGGTGAGGCAAATTGCAAATAAACATAATGTGCTAACTGAATATTAAGATGTAAACTGTACCTGTTCCATAGCCAAAGTGACCCTCTAAAACACCAGCCTTCCCCGCCAACAACTCAATCAACTTGCCAACAGTCATACGAGAAGGAAAACCATGTGGATTCATGATCTGCAAAAACGGAGCAAAACAAATGTAGCTTCTCTTCAAACGCCAGGGCATTAAGCACACAACTGCGAGAGGCCTATCCTGACCCCATCATGCACCAGCGAGTCAACCTCATCCAATCTATACAAAAAAATTTGGGAACGGATCGCAATCCACTAAAATAGTTTCTAGAGCGTAATGGAAGTCGAAGGGGAGTCTAGAAACAAACAAACAAACAAACAAAAAAATAAATGCATAACATGATAAACACCGTAAGCAGTGGCTAGCCAAGGTTGTTGGTTGTCGTCTGCAAAGCAATTCATAGCATCCTGCAACAGCAATGACCACACTAAACCAGACTTGACACGTGTAACTCATGTTCACACCTTGTCCAGATTTAATATTTCCCAAGTACCATATTTGAAAACTGCTTGCCCCAACCTTTGAACTTGTTGGTACTGTCCCGCATTCATGGAGCGTAAACGTAATAAACAACATGCATTTATCACAACGACGCATCCGCCATGTTTTGAGCAGAGGTGGGTATCTCGCAGTAAGTAGGTCACATGCTACTGAAGCCAATTCATTGGTTCATTTGGTTTCATTTGATTTTCTAAATATGGTACTTTGTAGATGGAATGTGGACAAGCCGTGGTTGCTGATATTGAAAGGCAGTTACACGCTATAACTGAGTCTGCTGGGTTTCTGTAGTAGAAACTCATTAAGACAAGACAATCTACTACAATTCAAGTTGGGCCCAATAACCGTAAAATATTTGACACAAAATACCAAAGAAACAATACTTACAATATCAGGACAGATGCCCTGCAGAGAAAAAAAATTACAGTGGTGTCAGCAACACGTTCTTTCCCTTACAATGCCATAAAACTGCATTTCTTTTCAAGAGACACCTTACCAAATCAGTAAAAGGCATATCCTCCTGATTCACAATTAGGCCACACACGCTACAACATAAAAAACAAGACATTTAAGAAATGGTAACTGTTTCAAATGTCCATCAACCAGTATTTGAGAGGGAACCCGACAAGCGTATATTGCGTAGTTCACGGTGTTTCGGTTGCAGTTAGTAGGAAACCATCACAATATCAATAACAATAGGAATAATAGTAATAGTAATAATAATAATAATAATAATAATAATGATAACAATATTGATAAAGTATTTATTACTATTTATTATTTTAACTATTTATATACATTTACATAACGCACACATCCAGTAATTGTTCGAGGTGCTTCGAGAATATTAATTGACTTCACTTACCCCTTCTGCCCATGTCTACTGCTAAATTTATCCCCAATCTCTGGTCTGCGAGTTTGTCTTTGAAGAATCTTGATTAAAAATGCCTGGAATAAACACAGGGATTGCAGTAAAGCTACGTGTGCTACGTAGAAATTATTCAGGATACCTCTGTGATGATACTCACTCACTGTAAATCTCCAGCGGGATCTACAGTGTTTTTAGGGTACAACATAAATACTTGAAACTTTTTAACAAACGATGGCAACAGCTGCGATATGATATTCTTACAATTTATTCTTTCGGGACCAACGCTGATTCGTACTGTGCGCTTTAAAATTCCAGAACATCAGAAGAGAGCTTAAAAGACTTAAAAAGACATTTTCATTTCAATGAAAATATTCGATTCTGCACATTATATCTCAGAATGAAAACAGTACTACACTACAGAAAACAAACAATACAATACCTCCGTCGAAACAGATAGTTTTAACTTTATTGAATTTTCTTTTTGCAACATCACGATAAAGGCAACCAGGTGCACGCTCAGGTTTGTGCAAGTGTAGTGTGGTGTAAAGCCATGTTGCATCTTTCATTGTTGTTTCTTATTTGTAAATATAGCCCTCCACTAAGCCACCGGCATAATTATTGCTTAAAAATACATAAACACGTAAATGAATAAATAAATGCATACGAAATGTTCTAGAAAAAGTCTAGCTCAAAAGGAAAATTCAACAAACCTTCTTGGTCTTACACTATCGTCAGTTACAGATTATATTTACTTAAGGCAAACAACACCACCACTTGATTTTCATCAACTATCTCCTAGTATGTTCCGCGAAGTTTGCATCAAACACTCTGCTTGCTGTATCGCGATTCTATAACATTTTTTTTTGAAGTCTTCTTAAGCCAGTAACCAGGAACTTAAGCTTCCACTTTATTCCATAATAAGTTTTTAAAACATAGTAGCCTGGCTCGCTGGTGTTAACAGCTAATCTAGGCGGGGCAGTTTCACATCAGTTTAATTTCTGTATAACTTGAAGTACATAACTATAATAAAATTTTAAGGAGGTGAAGTGGGGAGTAAACATGAAATGGAAAAGGAACGGCAATAGGAGAGTTTGTCGAGGAGAAGGAAAAAGTGGCGTAATTTTTAGCATTAGAAGTTCTGTACTGATTAAACTATTTGGCGAGGCGTAGTTTTTTTTATTGATAATGGCGTATCAATATAGTTATTTTCGTGTCCCAAAATGGTAAAGATAATTCGACGCAGTTTTTTTTTTTTGAAGCTTCTCTTTGACAAATCTCTAATAGATCATAGTATCTCATTCCACAGTCTTACACCAAATGTAGAAAAGGAATGTCTCAGAGTTTCTAATCTTGAGCTTTTTACATAGAAATTTCCGCAGGTGGATGATCTTGTATTGTAGGAATGAATGTTGGCTATTTTTTCAAATAAATTTAGAATATTTGGTGTTGCAATATTACTGTTAAAATCACGCATTAATTTTAGTAGAGAAAAATCAGTGGTAGGATATTAGCATCATTAAAGAAAGGAATACGAAGACGATACTTTTGTTGTAAAATTGGGATTTGAGTCTGATTCTCCGCCAAAATGCACTTTAGGGGAGAAGGGGAAAGTGGCAATTTTGTTATTGTAAAAGTTCCGGAAAGAATACTGTTCTTGAAGCGAAAAACTGCATGTGTGTCAAAAGCATTTCTTACCTCCTCTGCATTCGAGGTGACCAGCACTCTTTCAATGTAAATATCTCGTGGACCTTTATACCTGTATGTAGAGTATTCATACTTTAGTTCTTATGTTTCGGCTAAAACCCTCAAGCCTAGGGTTTTGTGCCAGCTAACAGGTTCACTGATGTCATACATACTATGGATAGCACTAAAAGTTTATGTTACCGCTGGCATATAGGACACGCAGTAAAGGCCCGGGAACAATGAAGCCTTTTAAAAGTAGACATAAGTGACGTGTAATTAACAGAACACCAAAGTACTGAGAACGCGTGCTAAGAGACAACATCTGAGAATATGATTCAAGTATTGATGTGAATGTTACCCGGGAACGTTGGTACATATAGTTTCTATTTGCTACTACACGAAACGTTTCAATTGGTTTCTTCGTACTTAGCAGTGTATAATTGACACATTGTTATAGGCTTGATCACTTGTTGTTATTTCAATTGAACACACAATCACAGCCTGCTAAATGAAGCATAAACCAATCCGTGACATTTACTGGATCGTTTCCTAAGCTTGTGTGGTAGTGCGTTTGACAATTCCAGTAAATTCACAATCATAACACGGACAGTTAGAGTCTGGTCGCTACAGCTTATCATCACTAACTTCGAAGAAGTAGAAATAACCGACTTCTTTCTCCATTGAACTAAGCCTTGTTGCATGAAACTTTGGGTCTGAGGTACCCTCTATTGTCAGACCTTTACTTACAAAAGCTGCTTCCACCAGAACCAACCACTCGCATAAACTGTATGTTAAATCAAGTAGACTAAACTGTTTTAAAAATCCCTTTTTTATCAGAGTGATTTGTCAATGGAACAACTTACCAACGAATAATGTGGAAGCAGATACCCTCAAACTTTTAAAACAAAATTCAGAACTTTAAAAATTCTGATTTCTCTTCCTAAGAAAAATATTTTTATCTTTTACTACCCTTATAAATAATTTTTCATGTAATTTTAGTTGTATAATTTAATGCATTTTTTTGTTCACTATGTTTGTAACTTCTATTCTATTAGGGGAGTTTTTGACACAGGAATAACCGTTAAACACTTTCGAATTTATGTATGTTTAAGCACTCGTAAATGGGAATAAACATGTATGGTATGATGTCGCCACAAAGGGTTGCCACTAAGCTGAATTTCCGACAATAGGAACCTTAAGCAAGGACGACGCCGACGTCAACGAGAACAACTACGAAAAATATAAATTCGCATTACTGCAATGAAGTTGCAATTATTCCAATATATTCTCCATGTGAAATTCATACCAACTGTCCAGGAATTTAACTTGCATGAACGGCGTTGATGTTTTTCGAGTAAATTGAACATTTCTCTAATTGTGCTTGCGTCCTCCACATAACTTTAAATTTGGTCATTTCATGCCGTTGTTTTGGAGAGAACGGCAACGAAATGTACCAAAATGCAAAACGCATGTGCGGGGCGTGTAGAAGCATTGTTTTTGCTCATTATGCCTATTGTTTTTTTGGCATTCTCGCTCTCGTCGACGTCGTCCTTGCTTAAGGTCCCTAATAACAGGTACGAGCAACGTTAACCCCAAGGCGACTAGACTACGGCTCCAACTGGAAAAGGGACTCCGCACTTTGAAAGGCGCTAGTCTATAACAACATGCAGTCTTCTAACATTGACCTATATCAGAGAGCCTACGAGGGTGGTTGTACTCACGATATAGGCACGTCCCGGTACTCTGGTTGAGCTGGAGGCTGGCCGGGTGTACCTGCGTAGAAAGAGCAAGGTAGGCAACGAAAACAGGCAAACAGAAATGACACTAAAAACACAGGATTGTAATGGACCCTTTTCCATCAGAAATCCAATTTAAAACGCACTGCCGTCAGGAAGAACAAGGATTATATGATAGCAGCAGAGTCCCAACAGCTTTATCAAGAGCGACTGTTTGTAAATATCGACCAAAATCGACCTTTCGCGGCACAAGTTCAAAATTTCGATTTCGCTCAATTTTTCAGTGTTCATTGATAATCCTAAATGAGTAACCAAACAAGCTGTAGTGAGTTTTACCAAACACGGCTTCCTTTCGTTAAAATTTGAGGAAACTCGTTTTGCCCGATTTGGGCTCAAAATCTACTTCCGGTGAAACGAAACCTCCGTAAATCTGATCGATTCGCGCGACAAACTGCAATCAGTTGCGAGACTTTGAGTAAGCCCCCTTAACTTACGTACTTTCCGTAAGCCTTGTTGTTCTAACAAAGGTAAACATTTGTAAAATCCTGAATGTTTCTGTTGCTAAGAGTAATCGATAAAGGAAGGCTATATTAGCGTTTTATGTAAATAGGCCTATGTTTGAAATAAAGTTTTACCTTAACTTTGATGTAACCGAGGTTGCCTCATGGCTATATAGACTAAAACAATTATTCTCTTCAGTCTCGGTGAATAGAGGCTCAATGCGACAGTTCACTACGATATCAGAGAACAATTGTTGAATATTCATTGCTTCTAAGGTGGCCCTGCTATACTAACTACTAAATTTTAAACCGTCCAGAAATCACAAACTTTTATAATGAGAATGTAAAGAATCTTTCATACTTGGTTGAATAGAGGATGCAGTCACAACAGGCATTGACTTGTTAACAAGAACTTGTTTGTTTTCAACACGCTCGCCTACAAACGAACAAAGGGAGCAAAGCATCACGATAAGCGGCAATACCCATAGAACAGTTAAAACGAGTCACAATTTTGAGAACACGGAGAATGAATGATGACATAACTTGCTATCTACAAGAGTTTGCACATTAAAAGTGTCTCTTAAACTCTCTCTTACGTGACCACCCTTGGCACAGGAAAAAGTGGTCTCTTTAGGTGTGGTCACTTTAAGGAAAAAATGAAGGCACGGGGCCTAAAACTGCAGGGATCAACTCATTATTACGTTCCCTGGAGAAAATAACATCCTTTTGGTAAGTTTGAAAATTTCCTGTTATTCCATTTTCTCAGCATGGGGATAACAATGTTTCTATTTAATTGCTTAGGGAAAATATTGGAAGCCCTGGTACATTTTAGGAATTCTTATCATAACTGAAACTGTTGAATTTTTCAATGCCATATGACCATGATCCAACCGAATTCTGCCAGTTCTGTGTCTTGTAGGAACGTAACCGTTCAAGGATTTCATAACATTAACTTGGATCGTCGCTTAGCTTAAACACAAAACGAAATAATTTGTCAAATTTCAAGCCTCCAAAATGGTCGCGGTCGCTTCAGAAATTTGATAAGTGGTCGCTTAAGAAAGAGTTTTTGAAACAGTATTTAAAGTTTACTTCACACGATGGTCGCATATGGGAAGTGGTCGTGTGTGTGAAAATATTACTCCAGTTTAGGTGACATTATGCGGCAAAAAGAAAAATAACCAACGGGATTGCACGGTACAACTGCGTACTTAACTGGAAAATCCTGATTAAAGTTTTTCTTTGCATTCCTTCTTCACTCTACGAGGCTTAAAAAGTGCTACACAGCTCTTAAAATACCAACGTGTATTATCTCACAAAACCCCGCATACTTAGACACATTTACAAATCAACCCAAACTAAATACAATTTACTGCTGAGTATTATTCGACCAAATTGACCAACCTACAATTGAGGACAAATACCCTTGTCACCTTCATAGCCATTCTCTGAATCGTCACGCTACGCTGTTAGCGAAGGGAGTAGCGTTGCGTGACGACCCAGACAATGGCTGCGAAGGAGACTGCAAATACCCATGCATAGTTCAGGGTCGAATGACAAAAATTTTTTTATGTACTTGTTCGTCCACAGGAATTGATTTAGTCTACCTGGTGAACATATGCCATCAGCATCTAGCGCCCTGTGCCTCCATATAACTTCACCTGAGCTGACATCCTTACTGGGACCTGACAAAAGAGATCAACACTACAAATGGAATTCTTTTGTTTTTTTGTTTGCTCTGTTTCCACATGAAACTCAACCGAAAGACTCACTAATTTATGCAGAAGTGAGGTGCTAGTGATTTACGCTAATTACACGGATAACCGTGCTGTGCAATAAGTGCTAGTGCAAAGGTGTGACATATTTTACTTGTAACACGTCAAGCATTTCACTAGGACTCTACTATTAATTAGCTTGACAAAACAAAACATTTATAACAGATACCCATATTCTAAATTTCCTATTGACCGAAATTGAAATAGAAGAAGTCTCTCAGTGATTGTGGTTACACTGACACCGCTAGCTACAGTTAAGACAGAGATAACTGCAGTGGGCTGTTCCAGTATTATGACCGTTTCTCAGATCACTCTAACTATAGCTGAAAAATCCGCCCTTTGGTAACCAAGCAGAATACATGGTTTAAACCATAGTCTACGAAAGAGTAAGCAATCAGATTGGGGTCTTTTGACTTTTCTTTTCCGCTCGCAGTCCGCAGGATGCTATCCCTACAGTGCAATTTTAAAAAATTAAATCTCAAAGTTGCTTGCTTTGTTTAATGACGACACTGATTGTGAGTGCTGTTAAACGACTACTTTGAACTCAGGCTAGGAATAACCCTAACAAGAGTATGGCAATGAAATCCTTAAGTTTGAAAGCAAAACTTTCAAACAGCATAATTGCTGTCAAAAAACACAGTTCTACTGTTATGCTAATTATATTGGGGTGAGTCTTAAACTTTACTACACATAATTCTCAGTAGCAAATGATTTATAGTTGCTGTTTCGAACCACTAATGCACCTATCAATGTTAAGCCCGCGGGGGGGAGTCAGGGCATGGGGATTTGAAATTTTTGAAAAATTTGCCGTCAAATTCCTTGCTCACGGGCAAATCATTCCAGTCAAATGCAACCAAATTTCCCCAACCCGGGCTGCACATCGCTGTCAAATATCCCAAGGCTGGCAAAGAAAGATTCAAATATTCCCTCCCCCGGGAGAACAAGGTTAGTCAAATGCCCTACCCCAGGGCCAACAAAGACAATCAAATCCCCACCCCATGCCCTGATTTACCCCCCAGCCGGCTTAACACACTTATAGGTGCATAAGCTTACGACGCGAAATGACATTGGCCGTATTTCTATCAGAGGACGTCTAAGACGTCTCACACGTCTCAGACGTCTTAGTATTATAAATACGGGAAATAAGATGGACGCATTTAACATCAGACGAATTAAACGTCTCAAGTTAGACGTCTCAGTCATCTAAGGCGTCTGGTATAAAGACGAGACGCACTAAACTGGGACGCACTTACTAATGAAGGTCACCCGAAAACAAGGCTCTTTTCAGAATCAAAATGGCGACTGAAAGGATAGGTAAGAAGCTGCCGAAGGTTAGAGTGAGAAAGTCGATTGACGGGGAGTTGAAGTTAAGTGCGTCCCGTAATTATATTAGTCGCACTTACGGCCAGACGTTTAATGCGTCCAGACGTCTTAGACGTCCTCTAGTATAAATACGGCCTCTACCAGAGTCTGCAGAGTGGACCAGAAACACATAGTAGCTGTAGCTACAAACGTCCTTGTCCATTAGTCTATCGTAGTTTTCATTCTTGACAACAACAACAAAAAAGCAAAAACGCCTCATGACATGCGAGATTAAACTTTTCTAACTAAAGAATGAAATTGTCCTAAGCCCTTATTTTCTTACCCATCACACGGTCAAATGTCTTGATTCACAAACATAGAACAAAAAAGAAAAAAGGTTAGCTTAACAAGCAAACAAACAATGATCAAAACTTGAAACAAATCAACATGAAAAGTATTTTAATAGGTACTGTTAACTTGTTTAAAATGCTTTGCAGAAGACTTCTACATCTTGTTCTCGTAGTCCAATTGAGAGGGAAATCAGAGGTTGTAAGACATTGCTGCCTCCATGTTTTATATCACAAACAAGATTAAAAGTAGAGTTCGGCATGCAATGAATTTCACATAAATATTGGAAACTAAACAAAAGAGATTCTCTACAAAAATGAAGTCTGCCGCTTCATGAGAAACAGGCACTACTTGGAAATATTTTCTGTCTCAGATAAAGTGCTGAGAGTGCTTTAGCAGGGAGAACAATTCTAGAGGCATGTGCCAAATTCGAAACAATATTCCAAACAATAAACAAATTACTCAAGAATTATTGTTTGATTGCCACGTTCCACACCCAACAACACCTTAACCAAATCACCTGAATGCTATCCGCAAAGTGTGCAGTTGAAAACGAATTGTTTCTCTTGTTTTGAGGTATTGTTTCAATGCTTCATCGTACAGTAAAATAAAAAACGCAACCTACCTGGTTCGCATACCGCTTCAATGTACAGGTTTGTTTTCTGTATACCAGGCAACGACCAAAACCTACGATACAAAAGTACAAGCATTAATAGTTCTGACCCTTAAGCAAGAAACAATATTTCCTCCGATTCAGTTGGACAGCAAACCGGGCATGTTTAGGAGAGCCAAGAACACAGGACATTAATTATGATAAGCGCAGGAAGAAAAGGGGTCCTCATTAAATGGTGCATGGAAACGTGTCCTGATAACGCGTGCATACAGGAAGCGAATTACAAGAATTCAAAATATCGCCCTGCGCGAGCGCGGAGGGAAAGGTTCGAATGGGATCCACTCGTGCAGCGCATGTGCACTGAGGGAAAAAAAAAATTGATGACCTGATTTTTAAATTAGGTACAAAACGTACATAACTTGTACGTTAAAACGGTGACTAAAAAATATGGAGCTCTAAAATTTTCCAGCGTCTTTTTGGTAGTTACGAAATTCAGTATTATTTCTCTGACAAAACATGGTTTTGAGTCTGGTTAATACGAAAACAACTCATGATCCCCGTTAAGAGCGTCGGAAAGTAGTTTATACATGCTTCCCAAATAAGGGATACTTGTCTAATAGTACAGATCACCACTGCAACCTTGGCATATTAAGTAATATGATTAGCTCACTATACCGGGATATTCAACACCATTCACCTCCAACGAAGTCAATAGTACCGGGGTTAAAAGAGAGCCTTGTGCAAGTGAGGTTTGGTTATGTATAACAGCCTATTTTTCGAATACAGTTTCAGCTTCACGTTGGTGTGACTAAGATTGTCCTATTGGTATAAACTAAAACAATTTTTCTCTTCAATCTCAGCGAATACTGGTTTAAGAGATCTTTTCATTTATTCTGCACTACTCGCCTCTGTTTCAGAGAATACTTGTTAAGTTCTCGAGTGCATGTCACAACTTAATAAAAACGTGTTGAACTAATGCAGAGTCTTTTTCTCGAGTAACTTCCTACACTAACAAAGCACTATTGGGGTCCCGTCCACACGTATCCGTTTTCAATTGAAAACGCAAGTTTTTTTTTAACAGATACGGCTTCCGTCCACACTTATCCGATGAAAACGATCACTGAAAACGGAATTTTTCAAAAACGCTCTCCAGAGTGAAACTTTCTGAAAATGCTGTTCTCTCGTGTACGTGCGGATGTAACGCTAGTAACGACACAACTAGACTCCAAAACGGTTTACAATTCTTCAGGAACACAACTTACAAGCAAATGTTGGCTACACGCTAACTAAGCATGTCCGACCTAACTCGGGCTCAGGCCCACGCTACATGGACACGCGAAAACGGAACATTTTGAAAACGCTGACCTCATACTATCAGTTCCAATCCACTCCGCGCAATATTACAAACTAATTCAAGATGGCGGACAGGCGCTTCACTTTCTTGTCTTTACTCCTTGGGCTAATTTCAAACCTAACTGCCTGCTTTTAAGCAAAATTAGCTGTGTTATTTCTTCAAGCTGACTTTTCCAGAAGGAGGCAGAATATTATTACGTTACTTTCACTACCGGTGTCAAGAGGCGGAAGGTTGAAACGACTTGGTGGTTTGCCCGCCAAGACCTCGACGACTTCTGCGAACATTAGCACAGTATAAACCAACACCCAAGAAAATCAAAGATGGCAGCAATTTATTATTTCCCGGGATCATAATAGCGAATATTTAGGCGCGAAGCATGCGCAGTCAGGTTACAGTTTAAAAATTATCGTTTTCAAATCTATTCATCGTATACGTGTGGACGGGTGAAAACGATGGGAAAACGCTGCGTGTGGACGCGAGGTTTTTTGAAAACGGAGAAAACAGTTGCGTTTTCAAATGAATACGGATACGTGTGGAAGGGGCCTAAAAACGTAAAGACAAGTTACTGACGGTACCTCTGTCGACGGAGGCTTTGTTGAGAATTAAGGCATCCTGTTGATAGACACACATTATAAAGAGAGAAACCGTTATTAACAAACAGGTTACGGTATCGCAGTCAGCCTAGATAGTCTAAATTCTTGACAGAGCGAATAGATACGCTGGTGCATGATTATCTCGATAAATTCCACGACCTGAGAAGCGTCTCCTTGGTGAGGTCACACATTTCCTTAAGTCCTAGTTTGGAGAATTAAGCGTTATACCAATTCCTTATCTTTATGTTGATCATTCTCTCAAATCACATCGTTTGTTTACTCGATAATGCATCTAAATTGCGAGGAGAGTATACTAGGAGTGAGAGGGTACAGAAAGTCTAGAGATGAAAACGTGTTGGAGGGTTTGGCGTCATGATCATGATTTGTGCTCGGCCAAGTAATAATCATAATAATTTATTAATTTATAAGGCGCAGTTTGTTTATGTATATATTCAAAAGCGCCATAACATAATCATTAAGGAAGACAGATGAAATTACATTTACAAGGGCCAGACCACAACACCGGTTTATACGTCCCCTGCTCTTCGAACACAGTGTGTGGGTTCTTTAACCTCCCACGCAGTTATTACGCTACGGTCTACCGTCCTTATCCGAGAAGACTAGAAAGTCTAACCATCTACAGATCTCATTGCAAAGACAGCACTTTCTCCACAGTAATTTAAGGATCCTGAGTTGTGGTCCGGCCGAGGTTCCAATCCACGACCTCCCACACCATAGTCCTGTGCTCTTCCAAGTGAGCTAAGGCAGGTATGCATGATAAAGCTTATTCTTGAGAAGCTTTCTACCGTCAATACGAGGCAGCACGCACCTCTCGTATCATGCTCTGTGATTGGTTGATGCATGCGGCTGGGTTGCACGGGTTGCAAGCATATAAATGGCTTATTCTGATATACGTAATGAATATTAATATATTAAATATTCATGACGTATGTCAGAAAAAGGCAATCATATGCTTGCAACCCGAGCAACCCAGCCGCATGCATTAACCAATCACAGAGCATGACAAAAGAGGTGCGTAACAACTGGTCAATACACTGTTAACAAGCACTTGGTTAAGCTTTTCGAAATCATTAATAACAACGCTTAAGTGTAGGTATAAGGAATCAAGCATCGAGACGTTTTTGGATATCTGAGGAAACACGAGCATTCTTCTTTGCATTTTTTACTTCTACTTCTCAGTCATTTCTTTTAAGCTATATCAAACTTCGATACATATTTTTCATAACCTATCAAACCAAACGAAATACCCAGAAATGATTTCGCTACTGCAGCCCGTATTCCCAGCTCCTCCCGTTTAATCTACTACTTCCAATATTGTTGAAATCAATGGCAAAATAAAATTTAGGATTTTTAATTTTGATAAACAAATAATAACTCTTTAAAAATTGATTATAAATACCTCAATATCATATCCGCTGTAACTCATAACGGCAACAGTGGCATTCTGACCTAATAATGAAAACGTTAATAGCAATGCTGGTAAAGTTCTTGAACTAGACCAATGTTCTCCAAGTAAGAGCCGTCCACCTTGTCTGAGTCATTTATGAAGCGCGAGTTGGATTTCAGATGGAAACAGAACCAGTTTAGGGCACACACAGCGTCCTTTAGCAGGATAATAAACTGAATGATCTATATAACTAAGCAATGTTAAACCTGGGTTTCCTGGGTTACTGAGCACATATAAACAAGAAACATCTACGGTCGAGCGAGACAAGGCCCATAGTTTTATGTAATTGGGTACTTACCGGCAGGGAGCTTATCAAACTCAATCAAGTCTATTGTCTACAAACGATGGAAAAAAACCATCTAATTAAAATACAGTTGATATAAGGAGAAACAGAGTACAACAGCCACTATTTTATCCAAAGCAGGGCGCCGGTTCTCCCCGCACTTACTCGTCATTCTTATATTTTTCCACGCCCCTTCAATTTATGTTTTCATAATAAACTACGATTGCGCTGTAGTATAGACGACAACGAAATATTGACTATCTTGGCTCTGAGAACTGGAATTCAAAATAATACCCGTATATATGAGGTTTTGTGGTGGCTAGAACTGATGAGTAATTTGCCTTATGTTCCCAACACAGAGTTAACTTTTGCTATAGGAAATAGTGAAAATACTGCCTCACACCGATATACGCTGTTCAACATCCGTGAATAAACGCTGGTTGACGAGAAAACAGATGGGTCATCCTCACCTTTATATACCAACCCTACAAGGCATATAGGTATGTGATATAGGTATGTGATACAGTTGACAAGTAGAAAAGCGCTGGGCAAAAAATTCAAATCGATATCATTGTGCATTGTTCTTTCACCATCGTCAATGACGGCGTGACAACAACATTCTTTTAATCATCCTTATAACCAGCCACAGGAGATAAAAAGGAACGAGGAAGAGGTATTCATGGGACCAGAAAAAACAAACAAACAAAATAAAAACCACGCTCTTATTACCTTAAGTAATAGAGGGTAAAAAAATATTACCTTTGTCCTGACAAGAGGCACTTGAGGGTAACACAGAAAGTACAGTAGTGTGTCTATTCTGTCAATAACAGATTTGACAAGATTTAGTATCAAATAAACGGTTTAAAGCGAAGAAATTGTAACTGAAACAAAGAAAAATGCGTTAAACCCTCACCTCAACAAGGACTCAGTCTAATTATAACGAGTTAAACACGATTCAAACGATACGACTAAAATTTACAAACCATAGCACAAGTTCACGACTTTTTCACATCAAAATGCATTCATCTCACAGAATCTGAACGCTTGTCAAATATATTAGCTGAGACATGGTGAACTAGCTTCCAGCATCTGGGCAAACGCCTCGCAAAGGTAATCATAGCAGTACCTTGAATAATTGTAAACTTCGTGTGCCAAACTGAACTAGATGTCTGGAATTACACTAAAACTAAAACTAGTTTCTTTTAGGCTTTTCTATAAAGTCGTTCTGATTTTATTGACAAAGACCTTATAATAAAACACAGATTACTAAAATATAAGTTTAAGTACAAACATCAAAGATATTATACCTGTTCCGTTGATTGTAGCCAATTGAACCTTCAAAGAAATGTTGAGCTCATTATCAGAACAACTTTTAATAAAGAAGTGAAGCGTATCTTAGGTTCCTGTGATTTCTGTTTGAGACGAAGTTCAAAGTAACATATTCACATACAACTGTGTTCCTAATAATGCAAACTCTTCTAGCTTTTAAGTTAATTGCTTATTCCAGTAATATTAAAATGTAATGTTTTGGGGTGACGTTAAGAATTGGTGCTAAAGAGAAGCTTCATTCAGGTTACATAACGTTGATCAGCTAAAGCAACAGCAACAATCGGCAGACAACTCTCACAGACTGCAACTGTCTTGTTGTACTTTTATAAAATTTCCATTGATGCCAAACCAGACAAATTTGTCCAAAAAGCGTATTGTACTTCATTTTCCCAAGTTGCCAACAAAACACACGACCTTGCTAAAGCTTCTGCCTAACTATTGCTAACCATTACACTTTAACTGCTTCTATAAGAAAGCATAAGTATGTCTGGTGAAGCCTTTTTAGCAACTTTGAAAAATCACCCAGAAACAAAGGTGTAATTCCAATTTATTGAGAACAACCTAAGGTGTTTTTCTTTCAACTGGCATCTTAATTGTGTTTTCCCAAAGTTTTCTGTTCTTTCCTTCTTTCCCTCGACGTAGCTTCTAGACTGTTTTTCGCCTCCCCATGACCTTTTTCCATCGTGTTTTTAATTCTCATAATTTCAATTTGTAGTCATTATTGTTCTAAGTTGTGATTGGTGCTTACCCATGGCCTGTTTGCCCATAGCACACTGGTATGTATTCCTTGGGGACTGGTTGTGGTGTGGGTAGGGAATCAGGCCAGCACATACACCAAGCAAGGTAAATGGCTCAATCTCTAGATGGGTGGTCTCCCTGAAACGTTTAAATGTAGTTCGTGTACAGGACACATCATATATCGGTTGATTTCGGAGTTTATAGAGTGCAGAAAACATAACATAATGAAAACGAAAGTGCTTATGAATCGCTTAGTGATCATGTCAGAGCGGTTTAAGTGATGGACTTGAGCAATCTTTAACACTCAGGTTCAAGTCCTGGCCCACGACCATGATTTTAAACAGCTAACTGGTTCGCCCCCAGCCAGTTAAAATTCCTTCAATTGTGAAATTTCATTTGAATTATTAGTTTCATTAACTTGCTCAGCCCCACAAGTCTTAGTGCTATAACTACTAAATGGATAAGTAGAATCACGATTTCTCGAACCTCCAAAGGAAGCGAAAATTGGTTCGACTTGTCGGGAATTCAATTTATCGAGGGTAAAATTACATAGAAAATGACCTGAAGAGAAAAGAAAATTGTTTCGAATTATCGCGAGGTTCGAGAGACCGAGGGTTCGAGAAATCGGGACTCTGCTGTATGTCCTATTGTTTTAGAACGTCTGAAATACATGAACACATCCTGTGGGTTTAAATGAACACTGAGAAATCTTACCTAGTTACCTCCTTTTCATACAGAGCTATTGAACAGTCATTTTCTTCGTTTACATCCAAGTACTCGACTAGCCCTTCATGCAGGAAGTCCTCGAAGCTCCTGTTGATGAACAAATCCCGTAGATTATTGGCACAAAAAGGGTTATTCAGTTTCTTACTGTAGTTGCCTCTCATCGTTTGCCAGCATGTTTCTCACAAACACGTCGTTTGTGATACAAATGGTGGAGCTTAAAAGATATTTGTATGACTGAAACATCCGAATGGTGCCATTAAAATTGTAAACCTTGCTTAAAATAACAGCGTCCATAGTTAGATGATTAAATAATTGAATAGGGCCACCAAAAAATATCTGCACTTTGGAAATGCTACAACCAACCAGAATCATACCAAGAATAGACCTAAGTTATTACTACAATGGGCAGGAACAAACAATTCCTATGAACGTTTCTCTCAAATGGTTTGAATGCTTGTTTCCATCTGATGTTTGCCAGAAAGGTATTCCAGATTCAATAACAACAATATGAAATACCCTCTTGCCACTTGTTTGTAATTTGAAAAGTTAAGCGAAGCGCGATTTGCCGGGCACCGGTCCAAGGTCAACGTTAAAAGAATTGAATTCATCTAACGAGTTGATGAAGTAAATAATGACAACACAAGATATAAATGGGCTGGTGTTTCAAGCGTTACCCAGGTCATCAGATAATCCAAATAACATTTTCTTGTGTGTAGAGATAATGACTAACCAGGTTGGTTACAACTATTTGCAGGTCGGTAAAAATACTAAATTTAAAACTTTACGTGGATAAGAAAGCAGACAAAGTTCCTTAAAAAAAGCTTTGTTTTCTTTTTCACAAAATTTTGTTGCCTACTTTGGAAAGGCTGTGACAAGTCCTGCAATTGTTTGAAATGATGGCATTCATAAAAGAATCAAGTCACATGACTGCAGTGTTTATGAGGCCTACCTAAATCCTTGTACAAGTTCTTGAACATGTTTGTCGAGCACTCTAGGCACACCACTTCTTACAATGATATAAGGTCTGCAATAAAAAGTGGTAAACGGAATTGTTGCATCTATCTTTTTACAGAATACAACTATCATTCTCGAAATGAAGAACTTGACTTAGTTACCTGCACACACGTCCTCCATCAGAAGCAATGTTCACAAACCTGAAAAAGCAACACAACCAACCATGATTCCTGGATTGTACACAGTAATTAAATGAACACTGAAACATATTTTTCCATTCACTGCCACACAAAAATGTAAGAAGGAACCTACGGACCAAAAGGGAATTGACTATAAATTGTGGGATCAGTGTTTGCGTGAGAGAAAGCGCCATATACGGTACAAATCAATGACTCTTTATTATTGAGCACTCTGCTAAAAATAGTCAAGCGCATAACTTAGAAATATATTGTTATACGTGAGGAAATTCTCTCTCTTCATATCAAGCAATAATTATTATATGTGCATTCATCTTAAAATATATCATTAAGTACTGTTCCAGCTTTCTCATATCATACAATCAGGCCTCGCAACAAACATTTCACAATACAACTCAAATGGGCCACGGAAAATCCCCATTAATACTTTGCTGGTTTTCCTAAAATGCTTCAGTTAGTGTAAACAAAATATATCAGTATAAGCAACTCAGCAACCTTGGAAATTTGAGCAATCTGATTGGCTCTCCACCTCGGGATATTCAGCACAATCCACCTCCTAGGAGGTGAATAATGCTGGGGATTATGGGAAATCCTTGTGCAAGCGAGTTTTGCACCTTTTGGTTGAACAAACGGCGTCGAACCAAAACAAAAATGGCCGCCGTCAATTCTCTCTTTATAGCTGTTTCCGAGAGGTGTCACTATGGAAATTAAGCAGAACATGAAGACTTTGACCAGGATGGGACGAAAAAATATCGCAAATGAACAACACAACGAAACTGCATGTGCAAACTACTGTCTGGTAAGTTCCTTTGCCGTGCGAATTACTCTTGAAGACAACATGAAATAAGAATATTTCTCGGGGTTTTCTCGAGGACGCCCTAGTATTGAACGGCAAAATTTCCTTGCAATATCTTGGATGAAATTTGAACTGTAACAATTGAAATATTTTACCATTAGAAGGGCAAAAGGAAGCAAAATCACCATGAAACAAGCCTATCGACAGTCGGATTAAATTAAATTAAACTTTTTCACCGATTGTGTCGTCTTCGGCGTCGTTGACGAGTTTGCTCAAGCTCCCTACTGAGGTTGCTTCATTCGTATATAATAAAATTAGTAGTAATCACAGATTAGTGGAGTGCGTTCGAGTAAATTTTGTGAGTGAAAGGGGGAAATGGTTGATTCTACTTTAAATTTGAAAGGGGGAATTTTTTTTCCTTCCCCCCAGAGGTTCTCTATTGGACCGTATTCGTTTTCAAAAGCTGCTGTGTAAGGTGAGTGCAATGCACTTGCATTCATTTGGTTGTCGGCGGCTAACTCCCAGAGGGCCCTTGCTAGTAAGAGGAGTCTCTTGGAGAAGGAATGGGGAAGGTGGGATTGTTCGGGAGTAATTGAGTGAAATTGTTAGGTAGTGGTAAGCGAACATTTTTTTGAGGTTGTATCATTGGTATATACTAAACCAATTATTCTCTTCAATCTCGGTGAATAGTAGCTTTAGGAATATTGCCATTATTCACGTCGATTTCTGAGAATAATTGTTAACCCGCACACGTTTACCAAATTGCTTCAATACTGCGAGGGATAAGTCTTTTACTTTTTTAATTCGAAATACTAGATATCATTTCGCTGACACCCGCGCAGAAGGTTTGAGGCAAAAAAAAAACAGTTTGCTCGCAGTGTATCATGTTGAAGAAGTGCATGACAAACAAAGGAAATGATAATGCAACCTCCTTGTTTCTATTGTCTCACGGGATTCATTGCTCTTTAGCATGAAGTTTCTGTACCACGTATTTGAATGGCTGCAAAGCCCAGTTGCAACGGGGCTTTCTTTCATTTCATTTCATTTCAGCTCAGTTAGTAGAGCGTACCCGGCGTTCATGAAGTCATAGACTCGAATGCCGTTTAAGCTTCTTTTTTTTCCAGCTTATTACCATTTGCTTAAAATTGCGTAAATATTAAATTTGAAATACCAGACTGAGGAATTGGTGAGCAGGAGTCTAAATACCTGTGTTGGTGATTGGGACAAATGGAGACAAACTCATTGATATAGCCAGCTGAAAAACAACAACAGGAAATCCATCAGGATAAAATTTAGACAGGAAAAAAACGGAAAGGTTGCAACAACTTCTAAATGTGGTAGACCTGATAATAAGGTATTGGCACAAGTTACAGTAAAGCAACTGAGTAAACTCTAATTTAGTCTATTACTATCAGAGTAATGACTGTTTCATAAAGTAAGACTGTACGCCTTTGTCACGTGCAATGGCCAATAATGGTATACAAACTATCACGTAACAATGAAAAAATTGGACGGCCGCGTTTTGTTTTAGTCTTTCTGGCATGTTCTTTTTTGTTAGAGACTAATGCTTATACATTTTGCAAGTGATGGAGAGAAGTTTTTCCGGTCAGACCTTGAACATATTCCACGTTGACTGTTTCCGCTAACAGCCAATCCAATAAGCAACTATTGTGAGTAACCAGCCCGCACTAGTGCATGTAACTCATGGTATAAATCCAGGATTGAGTTTGACATGAAGTATGATCATTGACACTAAGGTAGGAATAATGACGTCTGAGATAGGACAGCAAGAAAACTATAAACAGTGATGTTCCCTAGTGAACTGACATGCCTACCTCTTCTCATTAGTCGAAATGTGCTGACCAATCGTTTGTAGTTCCTTACAACGCCAAGAATATTTCCTGAAAGAGACAAATCTCTTCTCTTAGATCAAGAATAAGCAAAATGATTCAACTTAACACAAGCTTGTAAACAGGGTTATTGACCTTAACACTCTTAATGAATTTATTGCATGCTTCGGTTCTCCTTCCAAACAGACTCACTCATTCGTAAAGTTCGCTTCTGAGGAAGCGCTGACGTGGAAGACCCAGGAACACATGGAGGAGGCGCGCAGAGACAAGAAAGAAGGTCAAAGTTGGGCGAAATTGAAGAAGGTTGCACCAAATCGAAAACGATGGAAACTACTGGTTGATGGCCTATGCTCCGCATGTGAGTGACAAGGCGATAAGCTAAGCTAAGCTAAGCTTCTGAATACCCTCAATAGCATCTAACAAAGGTGCCACTTTCATTCATGGTCGGCTTACGGCATCTTCGGCGACGTATCACACGATATTCCGCGCGATCAGTCGTCGGATAATCGTGACCTATCGGACCGTTCCTGAACTTCAACTACAGTTCAGTATTGTGAGTCAACTTTTAACAGACTTCTCTTTAATTCCCGACTTTTTGGTGCAAAAACATTTGCATTCATAGGCCTCAATTCACTGGACATGGGAAACACTTACCATTTAAGAAAACAAGGTAGACTAGGGGGTGGCTTATTTCTTCACCAGATAACATACTGATATCCTACAAGGCAAAATTTATTAACAGTGTCATTATTATAAGCTAAAAAACATATTATTCATTCAAAATATTCCTCCTTTACTTGCGGGCTCAAATGCTCCAGTTAATTCTCACATCCAGAAAGATGACGTCAGAGATCCCAAAATCAAGGTATTGTTTTAATGTTGACGTCGAAAGAAAACTTACAGGTTGGTTTTGGAATGATTGATGTCACTTAACTACCGTTTTGTAGAAGGAATATGGTTTACATGGAATATGGTTTACATGAGAGCAAAATTGGACAGTTTTTTTAATTATTTCTTTTATTCAAATAAAACTTAAATAACAACATTAACTTACACCGAAATACAATACATTACATAACATACATGTATTCAGTAAGCTATAAACATAAAAAAGTCATTGCTACGATTTCTCAGCTAAATTATTAATCTATTCTTTGTATACATGGCTTACTTTTAAAAACGTTTACATTAAAACTTGTTTTAAGTTACTTTATTTATTTATTGAGTTGAGGTTTAAGATTGAAAAGGTACTAAAGATAGAAAACTAG
>OX453283.1:14067793-14095293 GCA_949710005.1 Ricordea florida
ACACAACTATATGTTAGACAACAAGTGATAGACTAGGATAATTACTTCATCATCCCACTAAAATTAATATCAAAAACTGATTGTAACATGATGATGCAATCAATCTAAGGAGATTAAGTTCCTCAGTTGAATTTAATTTCTTGAAAACAAACACTGGACAAGTATGTTTGGAACGTGCAGTCACTTTTCGCCACATTAAGCCTTGCCAAAAATCTAAAGGGACGTTTGAACACTATAGTTGTACAGCTGCAGTTCCCCATTAAATTGAAATGACAAATTAACGCCTCACCTGGCTGCTAATTCTGGTCATCATCCCGAGAGCAGAAATGAAAGAAAGACGAGAAAGGACCTGAAACAAAAGACCAACGTAAAAATCAATAGATTTGAAGACAGTCCTAGTGAGGCATAACACAGGAAAATCGAGAATCTTTCCCAAACACAATACTTGTCGTCAATTCTTCAATAAAAACACGAATAAGCAGAAGAGGCCCTTAAAACTGTGAGTCATAATGGCATTTTAAGACTTAAGATTTGATGCGCTTTTCTCATACTAAGACACCAATACAGTCTCAGATTTCTTAGCTGCAGGAAAAAAATGTGAATGTGTTTACTTAAATAAACATCACCCATGAATAATTACAATAAATATTTACAAATAAATACTATATGAGCACAAATAGAGCTACAATCTTGTTACTACCAATTACAGTTATGTTTAAAGACAAATATAACGGTAAACGAGTCGTTGTAAAGGTTAAATAATAAAACAATAAATAACACTATGGACAATACAATTTTTTCACTCATGGGATATTAAGCAATTTACCATCCTAAGTTTATTAGTAATTGTAATAGCACTGATTGAAGTCTAATTTGGTCTGTAATCATACGAGTTCAATTTCACAGCTGCTTAAGCTGTGTACATAACTGGGACGATCAATCAATGTCATTACATATTACTCCGCAGTTCAAATATACAATTTCCGAGAAAAGAAGAGCCAAATGCAAAATATGAACGATGTTCAAGGGTAAAAATTTCTTATTTTGAAGAAAGCCCCAATTTAGGAGTCTATACTGTTTCTATGGTGATTGCAGCCAGGGTTGTGATTGGTTGATTTAAACTAACTTTGAATGTGATTGTTTGATTTAAGCTTCAATCTTGAATGTGATTGGCTTATTGAACTGTGCGATAAGTAACCGTCCGATAACAACTTGGCACGTGAATTAGTGGAAAATAGGTTTTTTTAAACCAATCACAATCGAGGAAATTGTAATTTTTATGATTAAACGATTTATATCTTACCTAACGATAATTGTCAACACTCCACAGTAAGGAAGGCATTTACTACAAGAACCTTCTTAAAAGATTACAGTTCTGAAAGAGCTGATAAAAAGCCGTGATAAACAAAAGTCCTACTTCAAAAATAACATTTAACCCTCATTTGTAAGAGAATTAATAAATTACTTGGAGATCATGAGAGCTGAAAGTATTTACAACAACGAAAGTTTTTCAATTCACCCACTTCTATGTTGCTACGCCTCCATCAATAGCACAACTCCAAACAAAACTCCTACAAACTTCATATAAACCATAACCATACAAATCGCTCTGGTGAAGGGCTTACGCACCAAACATTAGCTCACCCTTTGGTTGGTACAACTTACATTATCACCACCTTTAACAAACCCAGTTTTGTTTTCAATTTCCCATCGATGTAGAACCAGTTTATTAACCGCAACCTTTTCCACAATAAACAAAGCAGATTCGAAAAACAGTTTCGATGCCCAGCCGCAAACTGTCCGTTTAATTGTGATTAACAAGATGACGAAGGCACAAGTTTTTGTTTTCCTACCTGAGTGACACCAGCACGGTTCATGTTAAACCTCTTGATGATCCAGTTTCCCTTATTGAAAATAGAAAAAGTTCCCAAGTTTTAATAGCCTCACAAGACTAGAATTAGTAAAGGTAATCAAATGGTTAACAAGCACACGTAAATCTTTCAGAGACTAAAAAAATTGCACAAGCCTTTAGCGCGAGTGCAATTTGTTGTCTTTGAAACATTTACGTAACGATCATGTTTTACCTTAACAGCGGATTTCCCCTGCCTGTTAAAGCCAACGCACTTATAGGCGTGAATTTAACCGGCTTCACGTGCGTAAATAGAATGAGAGCCAGTATGAGGCTTTTACGTAAGTCACTGTCATATCTACGCGTGACTATAACTAGCTTTACCTGTGTAAACTAAATTACAGACAATGTGCGGGGATTTCACGTTAACGTAAAATATTGAGTGCTGTTCAACTTTCTACTTTTATATGAAAGCAACATACATTTGTAATTTTATTTAACCCTTTATACCCCAATATCAATATTCATTTTCTCGTAACTGCTCTCATATATTTATGGTACTAGTGAGGAGAAATTTTTAAATATCAAACAACTCCTTTGTGGTGATCATTTTTTTTTCATAACATGAATGGTGAATTTTGTAATGAGAAATTGGATGCTGGTCACTACTGGGACTTAATAAGGGATTAAAGAACGTAAAGCCAGTTCAATTCACCCGTTTGCGTACATCAAATTTACGCGACAGTGAAAATCTACCTTAAATGTCTTCATATAGTTTTCCACCTGTGTAAGGTTTAACCTAACAGTTAATGCCTGAAAAAGGGAATGATCCTTACCGACGAGATTGCATATGAAAGTCCATTTGTTATTTGATCTTGACGCATGTGCTTCACGATGTCAAACTGGAGTTCAACAGGAAAAACTAAGTGTTGAATTACTGAGGAACAAGGTAATGCTAGCTATGAATTGTGTCTGGTTTCAAACAACTGTCGGTAGCACGGCTGCACATCAACTCATTGCATCATGGTTAATTGAAGGGGTCCAAAAAAGCTAAGCGACAGGTGATAAACTGCAAGATTCTCCTTCCGGATTACCTTGTATTGAAAGGAGAATTTCACATGATATCAAGAATCACTAAAAGGTGTTTTTCCACATTCAATTCTTCAAATACATCCCTGTAGTTTTGCGTTACACTGCTCTTTAGACTTGTGGCCGGTCCTGTAGAGGTGGGGTTCCTTAGTGGGGTCCCTTTTTTTTTGCAAAAAATTGTCCAGTTAGTTAATTTTCTCGTTAGTGGCGTGCGCAACTATTTCCTAACTGTGTGTGCATAAGTTACTTTACAGCCCTAGCCTTTGCCGAGTGTTAAGTCAACTGTGTTATGCAGTGTCGTTCAGTAGAAGCAGAAGTCTGGTCGTTCCCGGAAGTTCTCTAAATCGTTTCATTTGTCTCCTCACGCTTATAGAATGGGTCAAACATAACACTGTAGACAGACGAACCTCGCTATCTTGAACTCAAACCCATTTCCCATGGATTGTTTTTGTTTCAGTCATTTACCATCAGTTATCTCGAACCCCCGCTATCTCAAACCATTTTTCGTTTCCCTCGAGAGTTTTTTCATATAGCGAGGTTCGACTGTACTGCATTTCACTTCACGCCTTGCTTTGATTACTTAGAAAAGACTTCCGCTTTGTTAGATCCATTCTATACTATTGGATTTGACTTGAATCGAATTCATTGGACAGAGATGCCCTTGTTTAGTCCACAATATTTTGTGCACAAAACAAAGCAAAACAACTGTAATTTGTCTCACTGATTCAATCACCTGTGGGGAGCAGGGTTGGCCCAGTGGTGAGAGCACTCGCCTTCCACCCACGTGGCCCGGATTCGATTCGTTGCCCCGGCGTCATATGTGGGCTGAGTTTGTTGGTTCTCTACACTGCTCCGTGAGCTTTTTCTCTGGGTACCCGGGTTTTCCTCTCTCCACAGATCCAACATTTGATTTGATTGGTTTTAATTTGTGCTTTACAGTGTCCACAATTTTTACGTCAGTGCTAGATACAGTTGACACTCAAATAAAGTTTATTATTATTATTATTGTATGTGAGATATGATTGCACATAGAATATGAATCTCATTTCATATAACTGTGCAGTCACTGTGTCAACTCACCTGAGCTGCTCTTGGTTTTGGGATCGTTTGGTCAGCAATTTTCTTTAGCTAGAAAATCAGAAGTAAAAAGCTTACTTCAAACTCAACCACGCAGTGTAATTTCAAGAAAGACGTTGATTTTTGTACTAAAATTTATTTGGAAAACAATCTTTTCTTTATTATCTGATTCTGTAATGTTCCTACACAGAGAATCTCCTTAGCCTGCCAGCTCCACCAGCCTGCCTCTTTTGGCTCTGTAAAGGCCAAGAATTCACATACCATAAATTCTCCATTAAGCCAGTCCCTCTAATAAGCCACTCCTCTTTACAAGAGGAAGTTTATTGGGCTACCTCCTCTTTTGAAACTCAAAGTCATACTTAAGAATTGTGAATAATGAAAAACGATGAAACTGCTCAATATGTATGTTACTCGTACTAAATAAATATAAATTTCCATCTCACTTCTGTGTTGAACCTCTTGAATAAGTCTTCAAAAAGAAGGGACAAAAGCTGAAAATATGGCAAAAATGATACCCCAATCAACTTATATCTTACTGCTTTTAAACACAGGAACAGATGGGTACCAAATTAGTCTTTGGTGTGGTACAGGAATTGTCATAGATTATGTAACATCAACGTTAATAAAAAATAGGATAATTAAGACAATTCACTTTTACGAGAGAAGACCAATGAATGCACTCAGCCGTTTATAGATATCTCACCTTTCGGAAACCATGTACACGTACCAATTATTGGAACAGTTTAGATTTACTAAGTGAGACAAATCCTCCTTACAATCCGAACAGTAATGGACGGCCCGTCATTAAAGCATTTACTTTGGTCGTCAAAATACTCTTGACGACAACTTTAAAGTATAACAAGACGCTTGAGAAGCTTTCACTCGGGCTTCGTATAGAGCGTTTTACTTGAGAACTCACCACGGGCAAAACATATACAAAGCTACCCGCGGGATCCGGGTGGGAAATTTTCGATATCGATCACTCCAGCACCACTTTTTTGGAGGGCTTTGTAATACACTCGACTAGAACGAGGTATATACTTATGTAGCGCGCTAGTTTTCTGGTTCTGCTTCAAAGCTTAAAGAACGAGGTACATATATATGTAGCGCTTCTTTCCCTTCGTGGCTTAAAGAACGAGGCATCTACTTGAGTAGAGTGCTTGTTTCTCAGCGCGCCTTTGTCGGTTCCTGTGCATGTGAAATGCGACTTTTATCACGGACCTACGCCCCTTGCGAGTTAAGATGAATGGAGTCCAATGCAAAACATTTCACGGCCTCCCATACAGCACTGGTCTCACATTTTTTTAAGTCTCTCGCGAATAGAAAATTCGCGATTCCGATGTAATCTATTCGTTTCCGATGGGCGAATGGAGTCCGATTGAAAACATTTCACGGCCTGCACAACAGCATCTCGCGAATAGAAAATCCGCGATTCCCATGGCATCTACCCGCTTCCGGTGGGGAATGGAGTCCGATAGGGAACATTACACGCCCTCACTGTACTAAAATTTTCTAAGTCTCTCGCGAATAGAAGATCCGCGATTCCGACGGAATCTACTCGCTTCGCGTGCCTGTTTCGGGTCATTGTTGAGAGAACGAGTTCCTGATTAGCATGCCAAAGAACGATTCCCAAATTCAATAGACTTCCGGTTGTTTCACGAATAAAATACCGGAAACTCCAGTGCAGTCGAGTCAAATCACCAGGACTTCAGGTTTCATTTCGCGAATAGACTTCCGCTTTTCCGATGGGATCTCCCGCTTTTCTCACGAAACAAAACGAAATAAAATGGCCATATAATAAATCCTTCACTGACCAAGCTTGTTCAGTCAACACGGCTGTATGTTGACCTTGTTCTCTTTTGCGATTACGTCTCAGTCAATAAAAAGGCATAAAAGAACTCGCCTAATTGACCTTAGTACATGTATAAATACTCAGGTGATTATACAAAATCGCGCGCTCTGATTGGTTCGCTATCTCGGATTATCAGCCGATAATCACCTCGACGAACAAAGGCTGCCAGTCGTTTGCGCGCTTTTGATGTGTGTTTTACAATGCTTTTTTTTTTGTCTTTTTTGAAATACTCACCTGTGTATTTATACTAAAACAATTATTTGCCTCAGGCTCAGTGATCATCGGTGAATATTCACCTCGATTTCGTCTCGGTCAATATTCACCGATAATCACTGAGCCTGTGGCGAATAATTCTTAAATATTGACCTCACGTTTCATCAATAACGCAATTTATTATCTTAACCTATGTCACTGTTTCAGTGTAGAGATGTACCTGCCCTGCCAGCTCCAAACGTTTATTCCCATAGTAATCACGATCATCAACACGAGCCTGAAATAAGGAAAAGCATTTACCATATAAGTTGCTCATATGAAAGAAATGGCATTGGTTTAGTGATTCACCTTATTCTCTATTTTGGTGCACGAATATTTAACGTGTTGTGTTAATAGGGCAATACAGCCATTCACTTCAACCTTGAAAATACAATTAACAGGAGTGTCCAATTGTCGGGTCGTGAATTGCAACTTCTGAATATACATTCATTTACTAAACCAGTGTAGCATCAAACTATGTCTAAGCTGTGTCGTGTAAGGGCGCAAAAAATGCGAACAATGAGTACAATTTTCGCGGGTGTATTATCTATTTAAATACTGAGTAAGCAGTTAATTGATCCACCGCAATTTTTTTCTGGTTATTTAAGCATCTACAGTATATCTCAAAAAGAAAATGTCACACCAAAATCTAGAGGCAAGATACACAGTTTTACTGTGTAATATAGTTGGGTATTTTTCTTGTTTCGTTGAATCTATCTAGTGAAGGGAGGCAAAGGCAGAACAATAATTGACCAACTGGAAGATAATCACCTCTAAGCACGCTGAAAAAGTCTACTATAGAGAAATCCATATCCTGTACATACCGTATTTACCACTGTATAATACGCACTTTTTTTTTACCAAGAAACCATCGTTCGAATTTGTGAAGCGCATCATACACAGAGTTAACTCACTCTTTAGGTACGTTCTCATTAGCATACTCTGAACAACAAAACAAAATCTTCCGTGTAACTGGTTGTTAATACCTAACTACAAGCCAAGTTACTAAGACTAAAAAGTTTTCCATTTTGGCCGTGAAGGATTTTAAATGACGTGAAATGAAACACCTAACAAGAACAACAAAAACGCAAATCTCTCTTGAGCGATCAAAAATTCAAGGAAGGAGAAGAACCAAGTGACAGTCTAGGTGGTGTGCTGAGAAGACGGACAACTTAAAGTCAATGATGATCTTTAAGCAAAACCTGTAACCCCCTCTTTTTTTGTTACGCGTTCGAGGCAATCCTGACAGCGTTGTTCACTGGCAAACGGGATCGTTGATCAGCCGCCATCTTGGATGGCAGAACATAGAGTGGATTGGGGCAAGCACTATTTGCGGTGTTTCCAACACAGCAGCCAAGCACGATCAAACGTTTTTACGAGCACAAGTATTTATACACCGCAAAACACCAGCTCTACAGGCTATGTTCAAATAAGAAATCACGGATAATTGCGGTGATTCCTGGCAGATCTACTTCCCTTCTACAGCCATTTTTCTTTCAATAAATGATCAACCACTGGTTTTGTTAGCGCAAAACCTTCACGGTTTTTTCCAAATTATGGTCGAAAATACAGGGTGCGTATTATGCACGGGTAAATACGGTATTACTAGCAGTAATCAAACGAAGGCACTATAAATTGCAGATAATAATAATAGACTTGTATAGCGCTAGAACTATACAAAAATATTCAAAAGCGCTTTACATTAAGTTAAAATAAATAAATAAATAGAAATCACTAAACTTTAAAACTATTTCAACAACTATGCTAAACTTTAAAACTATTCCAACAAATCAAAAGCTTTCTTAAAAAGAAATGTTTTCAGTTGCTTTTTAAAAATGGCGAGACTGCTACTTGTTCTTATAGTTAATGGCAGCAAGTTCCATAAAACAGGTGCAGCATGAGCAAAGGCCCGATCCCCAAGTGTAGAGCAGTTGATTTTTGGAACGACCAGAAGAGATTTTGCAGACGAACGAAGAGCGTAATTAACAGCTGGTTTCAGGGATAAAAGATCTTTTATGTAGGAAGGACTTTGGTTGTGTAGTGCCTTGTAAACAAGAAGAAGCAATTTATACTGAACTCTAAACGATACTGGAAGCCAATGTAAGTCGATAAGAGCGGGTGTGATATGATCAAATTTCGCAATCCGAAAAATCACTCTAGCCGCGGCATTCTGAACTTTCTGTAAACGATCAAGCTGGTATTTAGGTAGACCAAATAGAAGTGCATTGCAGTAATCAAGGTGCGAAGATACAAAGGCGTGGATCAGTGTCTTTGTGGATTGCGCGTTAAGGAATTTTCTGATCTGTCTTATGTTGTATAGTCCACGAAAAGCCTTGCTACAAATCTTGCCAATGTGAACATTCATTCGCATATGAGCATCGAACCAGGCCCCAAGGTTCCGGACGCTTTCTAACGGTTTAATGACGGTGTCGCCAATGATAATAAAATCAATAGATGTTTTTTCAAGTTGTTGACGGGTACCAATAATTAGAAATTCAGTTTTCGCGTCATTGATCATTAGACGATTACCAATAAACCAAGAGCGGACATCAGCGATGCACTTTTCAATGACAGAGACAGCGTTAAATTCCGAATGGATAGAACAAGGTCGGAAGGAAAGGTAAATCTGGGTGTCGTCAGCATAGCCATGGACGGAAGGGAGGTGCTGTGAAATAATATTAAAGAGACGGGAGACGTAAAGAGTAAATAAAATAGGGCCCATACAACTGCCCTGGGGGACTCCACAGTTCAGATTGAAGTCGTCAGAAGTCTTATCACCAACAAGTATACGTTGTTTGCGACCAGACAGAAATGAGTCGAACCAATTTAAAGCAGTTCCGACGACTCCAAAATCCTTTTGTAAAATACTGAGAAGAATGCAATGTTCAATGGTATCAAAAGCAGCACTTAGGTCCAAAAGTACGAGAAGTGTCACTTGCTTATTATCCATACTCATTAAGATGTCGTTTTGAACCTTCAATAAAGCAGTCTCTGTCGAGTGATACTTACGGAAGCCGGACTGGAATTTAGGAAGAGGGGCATTTTTCTCACAGTGGACGAGAAGTTGTTGAAGTGCAGCCTTTTCCACTACCTTGGAAATGAATGGAAGATTACTGACTGGGCGGAAATTTTTGTAGACCAAGTCAAGTCCAGGTTTTTTCAATAGAGGGATGACAACAGCGGTTCTCCAATTTTCTGGAACGGAACCATTGAGAAGAGAGAGATTAACCATCTCAGTGATAGATGGCGCTAATACATCAAGACAGGACTTCACTAGCCATGTAGGAAGAGGATCCAACCGACAAGAGGCATTAGAAGATTTTCGAACAATCTTACACACTTCTCCTATGGATAACGAAGAAAAATTCTCCAGATTCTCCTTCGGAGTGACAGGAACAAGTCGAGGCACTTGAACTTGAAACTTGTCAAGATTTTCCTTTATGGTTTCAATTTTTTTGAGGAAAAAGGTGCCAAATTCGTTTGCAAGCTTAGTGGGATCATCGTGCTCTGGAAGAGCCATCTCAAGTGGTTCCCTGGACAAAGAATTAACCACACGAAATAGCTTACGAGAGTCACCCGCACACTGATCAATTAGGTTAGAGTAATAATTCACACGTGCAGATTTAAGAGATGCAGAGTACTGATTACGAACTCTATGGTACTTATTCCAGTCTCCAGGGAGGTCAGTTTTCAAGGCTTTCTTTTCAAGGCGACGACGTTTACGCTTGAGTTGTTTAATGTCATCATTAAACCACGGAATCTTTGGACGATTTTTTATAATCCTTGTCTTAAGCGGGGCATGCTTGTCCAAAATGTCATTAAGGGTAGTGTTAAAGCAGTCGGAGAGTGCATCAATGTTGTCCCAGTGTACGCTTGCACAAAGCATAGAAGAGGCAACATCAGCTGAGAATTCGGCAATATCAATATTTTTGAGTTTACGAAAAGTCAATTCTTTGCACGATAAAGCTGGTCGCAGGAAACCAATAGGGCACTGAATAATAAAGTGATCAGAGATGGGAAAATGCAAAGCTTTGACTGAGAGCTGACACTACTACAAGTTTAAGTCACATCTGAACTGAAAAAAATGGCTTAAAATATTTGCTATACCTGGTCGCTGTGTGCAAGAATGACTCTTCTAACCATAAGTGCTAGGAATACACACTTGGATTTGAAATCATACTTGACAACCTAGAACAGAAGCCACTGTTTGGTAAGGTTTCGATGTGACCAGTTTGAACTCAGGAGTTTAATTACTTATTTGTTGAGTTTAACTGTCCGAGTACAGGTACCTCTGAAATGAAATACAAGGGACCTTGAACAAGCTTGACTCTGGTTAGAGTCAAGTAAGTTACATGTCGTCAGGTAATTTGTCTCTGTCCAGCGTTGTGATTGGTCGTTTGAGATGTCATGTTATTGGTGGTTTGGCAGTAAGCCAATAATATTACGCCTTAAACGACCGACAAAATGCTGAACAGACATAAATACCACTACCTGACAATAAAGTAAATTGCTTGGCATACTTAAAGTGAGCACTTATACCTAAAGCTCTACTTTATTGAGGTCTTAACAACTTCAAAAACACCAGAATTGATAATTCTAATGTTTTTGAAATTGTTAAGAATTATCAATTCGAAAGACATGGACTGATCACCAAACTATTCAGTTTAAAGTAGATTCAAAAGTACAGTAGACTGTAATTCAGTATGAAGAAGATTTTTTCTGTTTTACCCTAGGTGTTACCAAATCAAAAAATTGCAAAGGAACAGTTACAAAAAATGAAGATGGTAGATATTGAGCAAGGTGAATTAGTGAAAGATGTATTTTTTTCAGCATCGTAGCAGGCAAACTTGGAAAAGGGAAACCCATGAACCTAGTTTAATGGCCTTGCTCCCACGAGTCACCTGTAGCTCAGTGGTAGAGTGTCTGAACTAGTTATCGGAAGGTCGTAGGTTCGACTCCTGTTGCGACAAACTAGGATTTCCTTTATCCGAGTTTGCCTGTGTTAAAAATACATCAAACAGTTCTTGTTATTGACTGTTATTATGAACTTCTAACTTGCACTGGCAAAAGGCATTACTGAATTGTTTCCTGCATTTTAATAAGCGATATCATGTGTTTTGTATGACTCGTCTTACTAAGCGATATCATGTGTTTTGTATGACTCGTCTTACTAAGCGATATCATGTGTTTTACATGACTCGTCTTACTAAGCGATATCATGTGTTTTGTATGACTCGTCTTACTAAGCGATATCATGTGTTTTGTATGACTCGTCTTACTGGAACATGAGCCAGCATCACCCCAGCCAACAACTCTCGAGCTTCTTCCACCTTGGTCCTACTCTTTCCCCATGTTGCCCGTTGACGCACTTTAGAGCCAACATATTGGAGGGCCTGCGGTATATTGAAAAGAAGGTATGTGGTAAAACAGAAATAAGATATAGCACTTGAAAAAAATGCTTGTTTGAAACTGATCTAAACATGTTAACAAGCGATTTAAGACGTCCAAAAAGGAAAAAGAAAACTTTAGGTGACTCGCTGTCGCCTTCGTCGGATTTAAATATAAAAACATTTCTAGAACATCTTTTTGACATGATAAACACTGATCGCCCAAATAGCGACATACAGTCTAATCTCGCTATCTCGAACTCGGTTATCTCGAAATTCCCGCTATCTCGAACTCAAACCCATTTCCCTTGGATTGTTTTTTCAGTCATTTATCACTGGTTATCTCAAACCCCCGCTATCTCGAACTATTTATCGTTTCCCTTGAAAGTTTGAGACAGCGAGGTTCGATTGTATAGCAGTATTGTACGATACAGGTACGGGTTACTAGACAGGTGATAAGCGGTAGCCCAGGATTAAACAGACACTGAAGCTTTACACGTAATCCTAAGTTAGAGTTCATGGGCTTCTACAGAGTAGGGACCTGGCTCAGCTCTATGGCTGTAGAGGGCTTGAAAATAACCACTGGTCAGCAGACAATGCCCGGTCAGAAATAGGCTTTGTCTGGTCAAGTCACTGGATGATCGGACATATTGTCCAGTCTTTTACCCCTTCGATTTAGCTCATGTTATTGTCTCGATAAACATTATTCGCGTTCCTGAAAGAACAAAAATGAGCGAGAAAAAAATATTTCCAGCAGTTGCAAAATTCGTATTGTCATCTATCTGGCCATGACCACACGCAATTAATATTAGTCCAGTCAAAATGTGTCTTGTCCGAGCAAAAATAGAATTCATCGGACAACTTCACCGCCCTCACCTGGAGTATTACTTCAAGCGTTGCTGTGCTTATTAACTCTCAAGAGCAATTTTTAAATTTGTTTTAAAAATAATTATGCAAATAACTCTGGCTTTGCATTGCTACGCTAAGCGATTGGCCGAAAACTTTCACGCCACTTTCTCAGCAAACAGAAACAAACTTAAAACCAAACATGGCTAGGTCATTTCCAATTGCTTTGCTTTCTGATTGGTTCATTAGACTGTGTCCATCTGCTGTGATTGGCTAAAAAACGGCTAGGTCTTGGTTGCAGGTCAATGATTTAAAAACTGCTCTAGAACTGGGAAGGTTACAGAAATAACGTATGCCACGATGATAAATGAAAATTTAGCAACATTCAGTAAAGCGTTTGAGACCAAGCGAAGGGGTAAAATATTACTCTGTATTACAACTATCCTCCTTGCCTTTGTAGACCATTACAATTGAGGCTGCAACTGCATTTAACCGTATCACTGCCTGTAGTCCATATAGCGGAGAATAGATATAGATAGTTCTTATAACGGAGAAGGTGGCCTATAGGAAGCTTTTATTATATGGCTGGTCGTGAGAGCGGGCAAAATGTAGCGAGTCCAGGGTTCTTGCCCTCTCGGGATTTCCCGCGTTGTCCCGCCAAACAAAACAGAGCAAAATGATCATATAATAAATCCTTCATTGATCAAGCTTGTTCGGTCAAGATGGCTGCGTACTAGCCTCGTCCTTTTCAGCATTTTTATTCTCTAGTACGGTAACCGGTCAATTCGCTAACGCGTCATTTCGCTAACGTCCAATTCGCTAACGTCTTAGGTCGTTTCGCTAACGTCTTATAAATCGGTAAGTTCGATAAATTGGAAGCATGTGTAGATGGTTTACCTTGCAATATTGAGTATTAAAGTTCTTTCGCAATAAGTTTCAGTTGATTACCAGTTTCGTAGTATCGCCGATATCGGTAAACATCATACTGCGGTCTTATAACATCACGGTCAGCGAACGGATTAACGCTCGAAATGTCCGATATCGGTATACCACTGTGAGATCGCGCTAAACTAACTACTCCTTAACTTGAAGTAATCATCAAAAAATTTTTTTCTGAAAACTTCAAGTATGTTCCAATCCAACAAATGCGCTAGTTTAATTAATTTTACCTTAAGAGCAAGGACGCGTACAGTTTATGTCACCTATTGTGTCCGTAATTGGGAGCAAGCTCTATTGTTTTGGGAGGGCTTGTTTGGTTTTTGCCACTTAACAGTTAGTTGAAATATATTACAATATGAATAGAGGCGTGTTCTAATTAACTTTGCCCTATTGTTATCGGGATATTTCTTTAACCAATCCAAAGGTGTTGAAAAAATCCATTTGGCATTTCGATCCAACGGTAGGTATAAAAGGTACAAAACTTCATTGAACCCCCACTCGATCATTTGACAAACAACACGATAAACCACGTGCGACTCCTTAAACAATCAAATGGCTTCTCCAGATAACTGTATTACTTGCAATGAACCAGTTAGGGCCCGCCAAAAGGCAGTCCTATGCGGAAAGGCATTTCTTTCCCTAGAATTTTGTTACAAATTCCACAACGACATCGAAGGATGGCAACCGTCGAGCTGGTGGTAAAAGTAATTTGCCGTTGTATATTCTCATCGAGCTACTACACCGCGAGGCGAAACTTACTGCTATCACCGTTCTGTTAGTCAGTGACAATAAATTGAAGCGAATTCAACGCAAGGCTTACAGACAAGTATAGACAAAGCTCTTTGCAAGCTGGGACAAATACGACAACCGCGAGAAAACCGCTGCCCAGCTGCTTAATTAATAAGTGCTGCGCGAAATTGAACGGACCGGCTCGTGTCCAGTGACTGTAAAATCGAGTTGATCGTAGAAATTTGACACGATTATTTGTAAACTTGGTCTTAAGTCTCAGAGTTTGTGAACTAGCTCCAGTCATAGAATTTCTGTAGTTATATATTGTTTTAAAATAGAATTTTAGATAGAATATCAATAAAGACAACGCCATTTTTTTTTATTTTTGTGCAAGTTTTGTTTTGATCGGTATCAGTTTCAATTGAAACAAGTCTCATACAAAACATAGAAGTGTCATTACGTCTTTATTCCTGTAAAGACTCGCGTAAGACTCACCTTGTCCCAGAATACACATCGGCCACTTTACGTATCCGCTGACCGTGATGTTATAAGACCGCAGTATGATGTTTACCGATATCGGCGATACTGTCGGCGATACTACGAAACTGGTAATCAACTGAAACTTATTGCGAAAGAACTTTAATACTCAATATTGCAAGGTAAACCATCTACACACGCTTCCAATTTATCGAACTTACCGATTTATAAGACGTTAGCGAAACGACCTAAGACGTTAGCGAATTGGACGTTAGCAAAATGACGCGTTAGCGAATTGACCGCAAACCCTCTAGTACGTCTCGGTCAATAAAAATGTAAAAAAGAACGAGGTAAATAGGCAGAGTTATTGACCTCATGCTTGGTCAATGACGCATATATCATGTCCTCACCGGAGTGGCTAGCGGACATGCTGGACCATGTGGGTGATGTAGGCATATTGATGGGCAAAACCCCTATGAATTTTCCGACCCCCAATGCTTTCAAGTGAAAATTTGGAAGAAGGGGGCACCTTTAAATTCACCAAGTGTCGAATATTGGACGATACTAACTGTGAGGAACATATATTATTGCAAATGGTTCTTCTCATTCAAAATTGCTTCTATCTTAATGACATCTTTTGCAATACTCATTGGGTCTTTTGCAAAGCGACTAAGAACAAAGGGTCACAATAAAAAGAATCTTAAAGACTGGCGTCAAAGTTTAAAAGAGGCGTTCACAGACCATCTAAGAGCAAAGGACTGTAAACTTAAAGGGAATGTATCCAACTCGTAGAAGTAATGATTTACACCTTCCTCGCGTGCGTACCAATTGGGGCAAGCAAACTTTTATTTATCAAGTCTCTAAGGACTGGAACAACTTAGACAATGACATTAAAAACTGCAAATCATTGTCCCTTTTTAAAGCAAAGCTTAAATGTTTGTGAATGATGCACTCTCTGATTGTTTAGCTATTTTTAAATTTGTTTGATATTGTGAAAGCATTTTTTTAGGTAAATTTGTTTTATTTTTAATTTGCAGGGCCCCACTGAAAACCGCCAAGGCGAGTGGGCTCCCTGGATAAATATCATTATTATTATTATTATTATTATTAATGATCTGGTGGACAAATCACTCCACGCAAAAACGTTTCCACAAATGGAACGCCTTCAATGAACGGTATTATCTTGTAGACATTTATCCATGAACTACAGCTAGTGTGACTACTATCAGCGACAAAATAAGCTGACACATTACGTTTGAAAATACCACTACTATTTGTACCACGCTATAAATGAGTGCAAACACCCCACCCTATTCAGTGTTGTTTGTTTGTAGCTAAACATCCCGGGAATTATAATAGAACATTGTTTTGGAGAGAAGGGGGAGAACTGGGCTACCTAGGAAGGCTAAAAGGGAGAACAATCTCGTAACAAGATATACAAATGCTCAATGTGTCAACACTTTTGTTGCCGATTGTAGTCATGGAAGCAAGGTGTACAGTAGTATTGATAGGTGTTGTGGATACACAGTGCAGCTGGAAGGTAATAAACATAATGATCATATATATTTGTTGGCAGAATACTTGTATATTTACAGTAACTGCCATAACAGTGTCTGGATATTCTTTACCTGTAACTGTGTATAGATATTTAGTTTATGGCACTCCTCAAGAGATGGTGCGAAGGTAGAAATAACTTCATCTTCACAACCAACCATCTGAACGATCTCTTGCTCACACTCTATGCCCATGGCTTTAAACACCACCACAACAGGAATATCCTAAACAACACGGAAATACACAATTGGCTGCAAGTTTTCACAGCATTCTTAAAACTTACAGTATGAGATAACTCATGTGTAAATTTGCTGTTTGAATAGAAATGAAATTAGAACTTCAGCCACCAGGAAATACAGTTTTTATTAAATACCCATCATGGGCACTTATTAAATTCTTTGACCTTGAGAGTGGAGGCTTATTTGATGCTGGGCTGGGCAATTATTAAATTTTCAACATTCTCAGCAAGTAGGAAGTTTATTTTGCAACAAATAAACAGATAGGAACCAAACGTTAATATATACTAGAGCTAAGCTTTGACTGTTCATTGAAAGTTTCTGTAAAACACTAAGACAACTCAGTACTTCTATGACATCTCTTAGAAGTACTTAGTCCATTTCAATCTCATCATGCTCTGAGAGCTGATGAAGTTTACAAGGCTTGTGTAAAAGTTCCAGGATCAATAAAGCTTAAGAATGAACTCGCTGTCCCAGGAGCAGAGCTATTGCCACGAAGTCGGGATGGGAGACTGTGGCTGACAGAACATTTGGCCCTCTTGGACACTGCATGCACTTCGTTTTTTTTTGAGGGGGGGGGGGGGAGGGTGGAGTTGTGTCAGTGAGCAGTATGTGCAGATATCTTTTCTAAATTAACAAACACTATATCAAAAAAGCTAATAAATGTGATTTATTCTAGCCCCAGAAAGACATCAATAGAAGCTTTATCTCAGACTGCAAGCCATGTCTCATGGAGCGTTAAAAACCAAGCAAGGAGCAACAGCAAGAAGCTTTATTACAGTAATTAAAAATATTACAATAAAAAAAAAATATACAATACTAAAATTTGCTAATAATTCGCTCAAGAGCTAAAGGAGCTGAGTGAAAATAAATTATATCAATTAATTGAATCCATTAGTGAGTAGTAAAGCTTGAAAAGAGAAAAAAGAATAGATACTACAATTAGATAAAATAACATGAAAAGAAAAAGGGAAAAAGCGACAGATGAAAGACTCAATGCACACAGAAAAAGATGAAAAATTACATCATTTACCAGTAAAAAGTAAAAACATACAGCTGCACTAGGAGTGGGGCAAGTAGATTCCCATTTTGGCTGCAATTTGGAAGTTATTGTTCAAGATACTGGAATCTTTATGTTTCTTGTAAAGTTTAATGTATTTTATATTATCAACAGCCTGATGGTTTCCATATTCCATTTGAGACTAAAAAAATGGAGCACCTGTTATCAGTCGATGGCAACATGAAGGAGTTGAAGAGAATTTTAACATTTTATTAAATTAACAACAATGGTTATTGCAACAGGATTCTTACCTCAGTCAGAGCATTGTGCTTTAAACAAAACTTCCTTTTTTTGGTAATAATACTTGTCCTACTTTTCCTCTCAGCAGTAGAACTAGACAGGTATAAAATTTAGGTATGAGAATATTCAGCACAGGTAAGAGATTATTATAATATGGTAAGATGCCTCAGGAAATACAGATGTAACGCACTTTCTGTTTGTTCAAGCTGAAAAGACAACAAATTGCGCTTGCCCTACAGGTTTCTGCAATTTTGTCAGTCTGAAAACTTTACTCAAACTTATTTATTTCAAATTGCACTCAAAACTATTTGATTACCTATATATGAATAGTCCTAAGTTTAACAAACCTTGTCACAGAACACCCAACACAGCCTTTCCTGTCTGCTTCAACAATAATGCGGTTCTTGGACAATTGTTCCTGGATCAGTATGACTTTTTCTGTTCCATTTACAATGAAGTATCCACCTATAATTTATGTATTAACATCGATGTACCAACTACAACAGCTCATGACAAATGCTGTTATCTAAACCATTAGTAATGGCAGCCCTACGTTTTCAAGTTCAATTTGTGATTTATTTACATGAGTGAGTTTTTCACAAAGCTCAAATTGCACACACAAGTTCAAATAAATCACAAATTGAACAAGGAAATGGTATGACTACTTGTTATTAATTATACATGAAAAAAGTTGATTTGTAATTTGCACTGGTGTTACCCTTTTGCAGTGATATTACACTTTTTGCAATGAACCGCTGCTACACTTGAACTGCACTGCTCTTAGCCAATCACAACTAAGTAATTTGTCACACAAATTATTACAGAGGTTACATGTACCAATGAACTCAAAACGCCTAAATTAACTATGTGAAATTCTATATTACATGTGTACACCTTCAACCTTTCTAATCCCACAAGTGATCAAAATCTAACTTCTCTTGATTTTAACACATTATTGATCAACACATTATGTACCAAAAAATGGGGATCTTAGAGCATTCTGAAAAAATGATCTAGTATCACATTTTTCCAGCTGTGATTAAGGCACAAGTGTTACTGTAGGCTCAGTTCTCAGAATTGCAACCACATCACAAATTCCTGGTTTTGAATTAAAAACACAACAAGAATAAAAACTGCCTCTGTTAGCGCTATTTAAAAGAAATTAACCTGCAGACTGAAAAGTGCAGTTCTTTAAGAATAATACTAGTCTAAGTTTACTTTGGCAAGTGTTTATACAAAGTTGTCAATCAGCTGAATTATGGATACCTGGATCAATAGGACATTCATTCAAAGATGCTAACTCTGCTCGACTTTTGCCTGTTAACACACAGTTTGAGCTTCGCAGCATTATTGGCATCCTGTCCAAAAATGTAATAATAAATTATTCTATAATAAACAGTGTAGTTTAATAGGCACTGACGGCTACTCAATCAACCCTTACTAATTGTCATTTAAGTGATGATTATACAGTCAAAGCTCTCCTTGCCACCATTCCCATAGGTGACCAGCTCTAATTATGAATTCTCTTGTGAAATCTCATTTGAGCTGTGACTTGAATTCTGTGATGAAGAGCTCCTGTAAGCTAATGCTCCCTAAGCGACTGCAACTGCTTTTGAGAATTACCAACCAGTAATTTCCCCTGTTATTAAGTCTTGTAAGCTGCCACCAATAGAATCTGATTTGCATGATTCAACACTTAAAAAGATAACAATTTCTAATAAAATTTACAGTGATATACGTAACATTAGATTGCTAATAATTCATTGCAGGGATCTAAAAGTTCATGATAATGTTGGGCTGTTTCCTTAACTTAACTTTAGCAGCCAAAACATATGCATTATTATCATCTAATTTTTTCACTTGATTATTATATTACTGTTACAATACAGACCTAAGGAATACACTAGAAAGGTATTAATACTGTATCCTGATCCCTACCTTCCAATAGGCAAATTGTGCCTCACTATTCGCTGTAAAAATATGCAAGTAAAACATCATAGTTAGTGCTTATTAACATACAAAGTACATGATAAAAAAATACAGTGGCACTGAAAGTCATCAAAAAAGTGTTGTAATATTGTCACTAGACCCTAACAAATATTTGACATCTTAAATTTATAACAAGAAATAAAATGCTTTTGAATGCAGGAAAAAAACATGCTTTGATGAACAGTTAAATGCACAAAAGAATGAATTTCATCAAGTCATGCTTGCCAGAATTACCGTAATGGTGATGATTGGGCTCTAACAAGATCTGTTTACATTTGACTCCAATCAAAATCAAAGCAATAATTATTCCTTTGCCTTGTTAACTTCTTATGGCTCCCAAAAATAGCCCTAATACTCAGTGGAAACTTCAGGTCCACTTGAAGTGACTTGTCACGCTAAAATTCATAATCAGATTGAATTCTATATTGCAACATGTATAAAGGTATGCAGTATAACCTTCAATGTACTCAGAAATCACAACAGTTGACAGATTCAACACTGACCTGACTTCCCCTAGTGTATTCAATATCAACTGTGATTGGAGCAGAGTATGTCATGTCTCGCAGACGACACTGGAAGAGATGAATAAGGAGAGAACTGAGGCAGCTAGAATTTTTTACCTACCAATCCTAGTTTTGTATAGAACAAAATATAAAAATCCATACAGTTTGCATATGCAATCTGTAAAACGTTTACTAATAATATATACAATACAATAATGCCAAAACCCTTGCTATAGGGTGCATGCCTGTGGTCAGCTACTGCTTGCAGTACAAATCATGTGTTGCATCTCAATATATTATATGAGTTGTGGTTTAACGTTATCCTTGGTTGAAATTTTATTTTCCTTTGTTTCAAACCATCATACATAACTACACCAAAAAACAAAGGAAAATAAATTTAAACCAAGGAAAAAAATAAAACCATAACATAAACAAAATGTAGGGTTTGCACATTTTGTTTATGAGTGAAGTCAGTGTGACTTCTAATTCTCCAATTTTCAAATTGCCATGTTGGACAATTTTAGGTCAAGTGACACAATCATACACGACACCTATGGCCCTGTTTGTGAGAGTCCACTAACCCCACAAACATCAAATCAGTGATAAGTGGTCATCACATAATATTTGATCATACACATTTACACTCTTCATGTATATGTGTGCACAAATAATTCTTCAATTCAGATGGTTTGGTTTAAATTATGCTTACAACGTTTGCACCTGATGCATGTATTTAGTATTTCTGTTGAAAAAAGGAAAGAAGACCTTTATTGCTCTTAATTCTTGGAGTAGAAGTAACTCCCTCTATAACCTTGCTGAAGTCACCGTATAACCTTTGCTGTATGTGCAAGCACTGAACATGACAGTCAGTTCCTCTTTATGATGTATATAAAGTACTAAATACATGATTCAAACTCTAGTACCTCATGAGGTGAGATTGGTTTGGTAATGTTGAATGACTCTTCTACATCAGGGCTACCAACATAAATGTTCAAGTACCTGAAAAGGTAGTAGAATGCCTAATTTAGAGAATCTTACACTGTATATTCAACAAATTTAGCTATTCATGTTGGAGAAAAATACAAAGCTCACTTATCAAGTGAAACACAGTTACAGGCTTTATAAAACAAACTTTTTTGATGCTAGGTAAAAACAGTAAAAATTCCTATACATGTATACTTGAATGATTTTGAGTGCAACTTGGAACAGGCACAAGTTTACTTTTCAAAGAATGAAAATACTGCACAGAGGACAAAGGGCGAGTGAAATAATTTACTTTATTATTTAGACTTGAGAGTTTTACTGGGAATTATACCACTTGTAAAATTAATATGAGACGACATTGGGAACCGTATTGGTGTACATGTATTTTCCATATCCTTGCTAGTGAGGACATCTATGACACAATTTCATGCCTTGCACAATTCAGTTTGTGCAACAAGCTGCCAAACGAACATTTTAATGTATTTTTTTTATATAATAAAAACAAAATTACATGTTAGCTTGAAGATATTAATGCTATGTTTGACTGGTGAGATATAGTTCTTGCTACTTAATCATAAGATTCACATCTTCTCACCACCATGTAATATCCTCTATTTATTTAAAAAATCTAAAAGTGCCTGTACCCCAAATCATGTTCAAGATCATTTGATTAGTCACTGATAACATACACAAAAAAACATATAATATAAAATTTATACAATCCATTTCCACTTTTTGCACCCCATTTCAACTTTCTGCCCTGTTTGGAAATAATAACTGACAATTGTTCTCAGCCAATCAGTGCATTGGAATTTTTGCATGTATATAACTAAAGTTATACCGGTAATAAAATTTACCCATTTAGATTGCTCATAAAACCTGCAGCAGCTCTTCTCTTTTCAAGGTTATAGGGGTTGTTTTGGTCCTTTGTCAAGAATTGTTCTATTGTTTTGCTGACCAAAAGCATCTAGACTAAACAATACCAGCAATTGCCTCAAACCAGTTGACAGCAAAGCATTATGTACTCTATTCTCTTCAAACTTACTTTAGATACCAAACAGGATCAGCATCTGTTGTGATTTTTTCATTTGCTTTCACAATCTTCTTAATCTGAAAATTTCAACACCAAAGAACATTATCTATAATTACATTCCTGAAATGAATTAGGTATACCTACATGTGCACTACATCCAGGGGTCAAGTCAATAAAACCTTTAGAAGAGTAACTGACAAGTGTAGCTATTTAAATTAAACTCTTAAGCCTTGTAAACATTTTCGGATTGACCCCAGGGTACATCATTGTTCTGACACTGTAGCCAGTTACAAAATGAATACAATTAAGCCACAGATTGGTCTGAGTTAGAGACATAACATTGGTGACAAGGACATGATTATAATTTTTAAAGATATCCAGCCGATGGATACCACCAGGTCAAAATCAGAGCTTTGTGAGTGATAGCAAGTGTGGCTTAGAGACTTTACTTATTTTGCTGAAGGCAAGGCAAATTTAGAGGATCCAGCATGGAAAAGACGTTAATTACTTTATTGAACAAAATGAGTGAGTGGGTTTACTGTATCAAAAGGAGATCAAGTGCAACTAATGCAGCAGAAGCAGAACATACATTGAGCCATACAATGTAGCATCCAAGAAAGGGGATATAGTTGTGATTGAGCAAGGTGAAACCCTACTCAAGCCGAATGAAGCACGTGTAAAGTGCTATGTAGCACACATGCCTCAGCCCCCCAAAACCCAAAGTGCAGTGGCAGAGCCCACTATAGTTTTACCTTCTCCACGATCAGTCACAAATCCAACACATGAGCCAGTCCTTAGATCAACCAGCTTTTAGCCCAGTACCAGAAACAGTACATGGACCAACCACTGCATCAGAGCCACAGCCGGCAGCTCCAAAAGGAAATGAACAGAGTCTCAGAACTCGAAGATCAGCACACAAAAGAGCTGAGCCAAGTTAGCTGAAAGACTATGTTACTTAACACGTTTCACCAAACTGCTGTTAAACTGTTGTTGTTAAGACATCTTAGGGTTTTGATTTAAGGACACTGTTGGACTGTTTGAAACACAAAGACTTAGCCAACGCTTTTGAACCTTTTATTTCAACTAGAGTTTTGCTGGCTTAAGTCGAGAGTTGTTGTTATAGTTAGTCACAGTTTTTTGACATTGTGCCCTTGTTTTTTAAAGGGGGAGATGCAGTGTTGTAGAAGCACTTTATGCTTGTGATGCATGCTAGGTATAGGAGAGATTAGAAATAAGAAGACGGTTAGAAACATGTGTCCATCTCTGTGTATGTAAATCAGTTTACATCGGATGATTTGTCTGAGTTAGACACACAACAACCTCTATAGAGCGACCCCTTTTTCTTAAAACAAGGGTGGTCGGTTAAGAGCAAGTTGACCATAGATCATGCAATTGCACTGGAGATATTTGACCCTTGCAGCATTGACAATAGCCTGCATTTCAGACACATCTATATACAATTCTTTTGAATTGTGATTCATCCTGAAAGTTAGCATTGCACCAGCAGGGTCACAAGTTCAAGCCCTCATCCAAACTGTTCTTTTTACAGGATAAATTGGAATTGGTTATGATTGTGCAAATTATACTCTGGGAGGGGTCAGATCTTCATTCACAATTTTATACACATACCTCAACATTAATGAAGTAGTTAAATGAGTCAATATGTTGTTTAACAAGCCCTTTGACCTGAAAAAAAAAGTTTTAAATCAAATCAATCAACAGTACAACTGCCAGTCAAACAAAGAATGTTGGACTTGCAATAACTATTCTTGAAGGACCTAGTGTAAAACAATGCTAACCAGAGGGTATCTTGATGGTATTTTTCACTTTGCTTCAAAATTCCTGATTTTTTTTTTACCTGCAAGCTTGTTTTGATACAGTAAACATTCTCTTGTATTTTGTTTTGCTAGTTTTTACATCTTTTTTGAGAGACAATGGTTGCTGAAGATACAGTCAGCCTTCTGTATAAGACTATAATGATATTATTCAGACTGAGTTTAAGCAACCTGCTCTGTTAATTTTACAGAACAAAGAAGAAAGAAGAAAGGAATAGACTGAAGGTTGGCTGATTTTTCTGCATTTTCTGCCAGGCAGATGTCACAAGGAACTGAAGGCATATTTAGTGATGTTTGTTCTTGTGTAAAAGACAGTATTAGACATAATAGTACTGCATTTGAACCAAGGGTTTTAAATCCAGCATGCAGGATTGCATTTAAACCTTTCTCCATACATAAATATCTGAATAACTACATAACTAGTGGCAAGTCACCACTGGCAAAAATCTGTTTCATTTTACTAAATGCATCTCTAAGATCAGTTGCAGAATATTACCTGTATTTTTATTTATAAAGCCTAACTTGATTCAATCTTCAAACAACATGTAAGTTTAATAATAATATTCTACTCATTACAAATTACTTTTTTTATAATTATACATTTGAAGGGACTGTAAAGTAAATAACATAATACCTTAAGAAAGGCTGGAAGCAGCTTCCATTTGTCCTAAAGTAAATTAGAAAAAAGCTAAGAATTAACTGGTTAATAAAATACAAATTAATAAGTACGGTGAAGCCTCCACTCGACAGGAACCTTACGGTAAAGGCAAGTGGCCATGTTATAGAGGCTGACTACTTTATTGTGGAAGTTTGCCTGTAAAAAGCACAATCTTGCAGGGTAACACGAGGTGCATTGTCAAAAGGTCTGCTTATAAGCTTGGTAGTCAACCAGGCTTTCTTGTTTCCAAAATAGGAACAGTTTTAAGAAAGAAAAAACAAACAATGTGTTTGTGCATCAGTTGAAAACAGTGGGAAAACTCTTACTGGGACAGCCATATTATGTTATGATTATTGTTTTGGGACATTGATTACTGGCTGCTTAATAGAGAGTGGCCATTAATAGGTGTAGTTTGGAATGACAGTAAAGTACATGAAGTGGTTGGAGGAACAATAGTATTGTGGTTGGTATCTCTCTCTCCACCCATGTATATAAACGGGTAACAGCAATAAAATGCTGAGCATGGCCCTGCAGTGATCCTATAAGCAGTATATAATTTGACGCACAAATGACTTACACAAGCCACTCAACAACTGATTTAAATACTGGTCTTTTTCTTTTTAAGGGAACAATAGCCTGAGATCAATATCTGCCCTGGTTCAACAAAATACAAAAAAGATTCAATAGTTTATTTTATCCTTGCAAACTCTGAAACCACTCAACATCAACTATTGAAAATAATTTACTGTCTCCATTCTACCTAAACAACTGACCGCAAAATATCAAAATATGGCTAGGCCATAGAATGCACAAATCTTTGAACCTCACAAAACTCTGCAAAAATATCACAAAAATTCATAGAAACAGTGTGGCATTTACTAGAAAACTTGTGTTAGCTACATTTTTATTCTCATAAGGAAATAATGGGCATTCACAGGTGATTTTCCGTGGCTGCTTACTTAATTTGAGGACCACGGGCACTCTTCCCTACCAGCAGAGGTCTCTCACGCCGTGAGATACTTCTGCTATCAAGGAAAGGGCACTCGAACACGGTCACTTTTTCCGAATTAAGATATGTCACATTGGAACTTGCCACTTCAACAGTTTAAGGTTATCGAGAGAAACACTAAATATATTTTCAGGAAAAATTTAAGTTCGTGACGTCTCGATTCAGGTAAATTATTCCAGACTCTATATTTTACTTGCAAGTACTCGGACCAGGGACAAAACATTATGATACGTGAGTGTACACGAATAATTTAGTTTCCCCCTTCATAAAAACGCAGTTAGAACAAACGCGCAAGAACAAACGCACCTCCACAGTCTTGATGGGTTTTGAAATATCTTCTTGATTCTCACTGAAGCCTTTTAACTTTTCAAACGCCATGACCTTGTCTGCAAACCCTTATCTTACAGTTGCTTGTTCTGTTGGAGGACGAGCCATACTGTTGCCCACTAACACACCCGGTCAGCAGAAGCAGATTGAAGTAACGTAGGTACGTGATGTAACAGTCATATGTAGCCATAACATAACTAAAGCTCAGAGGTAAATTGTAAATTAATCGAGCGGCACCTGTGAAATAAATCACTTCATTTCTTTTACGGAGCCTGGGAACAAAAAGCTCCCATTTTACTTTTAAAGAACGGCTAATGACACAATCGAAAGGTACAATCAAGGTACAGAAAAATCAAATAACCCACAGTTAAGTTTCGATAAGTATGGTGGCCAGGCATTATCATAGTAAAATATGTAAGTTTTTGAGGAGAAAGGAATAAAAAATGGAAAGAAACTAAAAATATAAGCAATCAAAATGGAAAAAAGGGAGAAAAAATAATATTGTAATAAGAATTAATAATACAAAGTAAAAAATATTTGACTAATTAAAAAGTAAAAAAAAAAGAAGGAAAATAATTTAAGCACTAAAAATATTTTGAAAAAAAATATAATCGAACAAAAAAAAAAGAGAAAAAATAAAAACATTGAAAATAATTATTAAAAAGCAACATTGAAAATCAACATTGAAAATCAACATTGAAAATCAACATTGAAAATACACATTGAAAATCAACATTGAAAATCAACATTGGAAATCAACATTGGAAATCGACATAGGAAAAAAAACAAACATTATTTCCACGTGGCCTGTCGTTATCATAGACCAAGATGCTTTGCACGCATATTCAATACAAGAGAGGTGATTAGAAGCTCCTGATCCATCAAGGTACTTGATATCTGCAGTATATGATAACTTAAGTGTAGATTTTGTGAGCAAGAGAGAGGGAGACACAAAGGGAACCATTTATTGTTCATAAGCCTGATAAGCCACATAGTGCAGTGGCCCATTGTTCTCGTAGCCCGTGAAGGCTTTAATCAGCGGACTTCAGCCGAGCTTGAGACCCGGATGACCCATATCGAAGAGAAATCGCTCGAGAAATCCAAACAGAAACGTCCCACGTCCAAAATGAGTAGAATTCGGAATCCTGACTGGGAAAACGACGAGAACCTCAAAGTTGACATACAGAAATATGTGCTCCAAAACTTGACTCGTAAAGAAGTTCTAGACTTTCTGGGTCGAGACTATCCGCAAATATGCGTGGAGTCTTCCAACACTGAGTCGAAGGATGGCTCACTTTGGGGTGAAATATGTAGACTACGTAACAGACCTGAAAGTCCTAGAGAAGGTAGTCAAAGAAGAAACTAGTGGACCAGGGCAACTCTTGGGGTACCGATCAATGTACAAAAAGTTACGAGAGCACCACCATTTGGCAATACCACGAGGCTTGGTGTACGATGTCATGACGCAGATTGACCCTGAAGGTCTTGAGAGCCGAGGAAAAGTTGGACAAAAGAAGCGACACAGAGGGGCGACTGGCACATTTACATCACTGTTAGTGCTATTTTTCACAGGTT
>OX453283.1:14100293-14277793 GCA_949710005.1 Ricordea florida
GGTTCGCAAAATGTTCAGTATGGTCAAGTGTACATCGCAAGGTATTTATTGTTGGTCAGATCTAATGCCGCTATGTTTTTCCGTACGCTGGATAAGGAGCTGAGTAAGGAAAACAATGGAAAATACTAATTACAATCAACTTTATTTCTTCTTCGTTTTCAATATGTTTTCTAGGTAAAAAGGAACGTAAACACTTGACACTAAGACAGGATTATTTTTAGTCATAAATTACACACCTTTTTGAGAGAAATTGCGTGGCCCACCATGCTCTCTCTTTATAGTACAATGTGTTGCAAAGAGATCATCTGGCCTGGTAATTCGAAATCCTTGAACTCAACAAGGTAGAACAACAACGTAAACAGCAGGTAACGAGCAATTTTCCATTCCGTTTTAAAAGTGCTACGTTAACATAACCTATTGGAGTAGATATGAATGACATGTAAACTGAACAGGAAAGGAATAATTAATTCCCTATTGTGATGTGCAGCACTATCCTTAGTTAGTTAGTTAGTTTCAGAAGTTTGGATTTTCGCTCTTCTTTTGCCTTGTCTGTACTTGGAACAAATGATCTCAGAGCAAGCATGTTGCCCAGGCGAACCAAACCAAGGGCTTGGAAATCTCCATCTGTTGCCATCCTTACGGCTGTAAAGTCCATCTGTTGTAAAGAAAAATGAGTTTGCCACAGAGAATACTGTGGAGTCAAACCAGTCCAGTAAAATATCCCACTAGAGGTGTAATACGAATATGTAAAATATGAAACAACACATAAAATACTTGTGGGTCCTACGGGTTTATTTCCCAAGGTAAGAAACACAATAAGGAAAAAAGTCAACAGATACATATAGAATAATACATGGACGTACACAGATATGGAATTTCTCTGCAAGTGTTCAACTCAATATATCACATAGCAAACAAGTAGGATCTTGAGTTGATATGGAATTTCCCTGTGAGTGTTCAACTCAATATATCACGCAGCAAACAAGTGAGATCTTTAGTTGAATACCAGAAGAAAAATTGCAAATCTACAAGCAACATTCACCGTATGTCATGTTCAAGATATATATGCTGTATATCAGGCCCAACATTTGCCATACACCATGCTCCTCTATTTTGAAATGTTACATAATTAGTAGGTAAAGAACTACATGCTTGTCCAATGTGGAAGTAATTAAATTCGAAAAAAATATTTTTCTCCTATCCAATTGCGTCCAACTCAATTACTTCCAAATTGGACTCTAGGAATGATAAATGGCTGCCAATTTAAAATTGTTTTGTATACATTTAAATTAACCTCCCTAACCTCGTTTGGGAGTAAATATTCTTTCGAATAATCAACTCAAAACCGAGGTTAGTCAGACCATATGACAGCCGTTTATGAAAAGGGTCAAAACTATTCCCAGTAAAGCACATGCAACCGTCCCATCTTACACTTAAATAATTCGACGTTTCTCGAAACTAAATCAGACGTAACAATAAGGTACGAAAGGTGTAAAAAGACAGTCTGATATATCAAACTTAAGTACGCCAAAATCTCACTTCCAATTAGCTGTGCTACACAAGATGCAGAGGAAACAGTTTGTAATGAATTCTCACCTTTTCGTCTTTGAACTGTTGGCAAACGCCATCTTCAACCTTGCGTTTGTCTTTTAAAAAGTTGAAACTCTAAGTAGAATGAAGCCAAATATAAGTTGTTATAGGTTCAACATTTCTTATTTGTATGAAAGACATGAAAAAGTGCCAAAATACCTGGTCAACCTCCGGTAACTGTTCTTCTGGAGAATCCATGTTGTTTCTCGGCAATACAACCTGGCCTGCCGTCTCAGGTGGCCCAGCTAGGTAACCAGGCAGCCAAGTCGCAAGAAAGTAGCAAGGAAGTCGCAGCTAAGTCGCAAGAAGTAGCAGGAAAGTCGCAGCTAAGTCGCAAGAAAGTAGCAGCTAAGTCGCAAGTGAAAAAAACAGAGAAAAGTGTATGTCCCTTTGAAGCCACCGTAGTTTTAACATAAGAGTGAGTGCGGCTGCCCTTGGAGCTGAAACAAAGGACGAACACAATGTGAATGAGATAGAGTAGCTTTAAATTTTAAAGTTGCCAGAGTGATCCTAGGAAATTCGGGTGGGCAACAGCATGTTTCTTTTAGCATATAATTAGAAGATTTGTAAGTGAATGTATAACCAATCAAAATCAGTATTTTGTGTACATTCTGCTAAGAATGGTGAATATTGACTTTTACGATATCACTATTTAAATCTCTAGTATTCAGAATTTGCAACCAAAAGGACAGCAAAATACTGGTTAGATTAAGTTTACTTTGAGGATATTTACAAACATTTCTCCTATCATACGTTCTCTGTCGTACAGTCACATTCATGTCCTTTACATTATATGCCACAGGAAACAAACTGATCATGTCAGCCCCCTGTGGTGCCCAAAACAGAAAATATTGGCAGAAATCTTTGGCTATCAAATGTAGTTTCTATGGAAACACCTGCAGGCATTCGACAAGGTTTACTTTATAATTAAAATTTACTGACCAAACGAAAGCTGTAAATCCAACAAACTGCAAGACCATGTCAGTGAATTGAAACCACCGCTCTCTAGTTCCGCCATCTGGATGTCAAAAACTTCACACTGAGTTATTGCGTAAGACGTTTGCGATCTCTTAAAGGTGTATCATTTCGTGTTTCAGTGCTTGCTCAGCCGCCAACTTGCCGAGTGATCGCACATAAAGAGCAAGACTGTTTCGATTCAATTGATATCGACTTACATACCCCGTTGACGAGAAGAAATCCTTCTTTTAAACAACTGTACGTCAAGGTAGGAGGAAAGTACAACCTTAATTTGACAAAGTATCATATGAACTGTAAGATATGACTGTACAAAATCTGATCGAGAATTTTCCCGCTCTGAATGTATCTGTAAGAAAAAAGAAGAGAGTGCGGAATAAATTGAGGGCAGACAATAACAGTATCACCAGTGGCTTAGGATGTTAACTATAATAATAATAATGGTCACGAAAGTAATGTCCCATTTACAACCGGGTCGTTTAACTCTGTTTAGTAGTTGAAGCCACAGTGAGGCCCCGGCACCATGTGCGCTTGGATTGTGTTTTGTTATTGATGCATTTCTCAAAGTGCAGTGTTTGAATTTCCACTAATAAGCGTGCGACTTCTTATTTTAGTCCCTGGACGTACTTCTCGACCAGTTTGTTGAAAGCCGTTGAATGGGGGGTTTCTACTCGTCTTGTTAATATCGTAAGCGTTCTCTTTATGAGTTATTCGCTTGACTGGTGGACTCGGGTTTAATTATTGAATCGAGCGGAAATCTAGAGTCCAGGGGTTGGACCGTCGGCTGCTGTTTCAGACAGCGAAGATAAAACAAGGGAACAAAATTGTTTTTCGGTAATAACAATGGTTACGGTGGTTTGAAACAACACCTTAGATAGTCACCTGTAGCCATATCATCCACTCAAAGGAACTTTGTTTTTGGACTGGGAAGGAAAGCAATGTTAAACTGCGTATAGTTATAGCTAATAAGTACAGTGTGGTGCAGCATAAATAAAATGGAAAAGTAGCATGACAACGCAGTGACAGTTCATGGTGGAACCAAAACATAGGATTTCACTGCGGATACGTACTGCTGTCCTGAGCTGCAACTAAATCTATTGCGCATACGGCTCTATGGACTTCATATTAAAGTGATACAGACAGCTAACAGATGGCGCTGTATACTGTGGGCTGAACTTTTATTAAGCCGGTTTGATTTCGTGCGTTGTTGCCGGTTTCTTGTCGAATTACGCGGCACATTAGCTCGTTATCTGAAATAATATTCCTTTCAGGGAATAGAATATTATTCTTCCATGAAAGATCTGATGTATTTTATCAGATAACTAGCTAATGTGCTGTATAAATTGATAAGAAACGCTGCGGCGCGAAAGACCTCTTTACTTAAAACACCAATGGAAAATATATTCAGTACCAAGCTTTTTAGTGACGTCCAAAAAGGTAGCCGGTAACACAGCTTAATACCAATCACTGATACGTGTGTGTGGGCAAAATGCACAAAGGAAACAAGTGTCACTTTGTCTCGCTTCAAAAACAGTAACAGAGTTTCACGTGGTGCAAGGATATTTCTTTACTAATTTCTTTACTAATTTCGCCACTGAAAAGTGTGAGGGTTTTTTACTGACAGGAGACAAGACGACAACTAAGATATTTCAAATAAGGACAATTTTCCTTCCTTTACCTTCCGCACGGTCTTGACAAAACAAAGAATTTCCTTAGTCTTTAGAGTTCCTGATCAAAAAGATTGCGTGGGCTGCTTTGTATTTTAATGTGACAATAATAAATGTAAAAAAATAAATGATGCATTAAAAGTGTAAACAAGTACTGATCTATACCAAACATTTCATGTGATATCATTAACCAATTGATGGCACGCCTACAAGCGCTGTGTTGTACCACCTACGCACGAAAAACGCTTGGAAACACTGAATATTTTAGGTTAGGGTAAAGTGACAAGAAAACATTACAGCTTTTAAGGGTGGCGTTCCTAACTTCAGTTTTGAATTCCAGGGTTAAAGGGAGAAATTCCTTGGTGCTTAAAGTATATTTCAACTTTAAAAATACAAGCAATTTATTGTTCTAATGAATTCAAATTGAACTGAGTGCTGATGATTTAGGATGCTATGATTAAATCTAGTTAACTTTGATAAGTCGGAACTAGGAACCATCTTTCTTCCGTATCGATTAAGTGAAAATGAGAAATTATTGTAGTCGGGAGAACTAAGAAAGACAGCAGAACACTGAACCAATTCGCTTCAGGTGCCCTTAAAATAAAAACAGGGTCTTAGCAAAGCCTTTTTAGAGGGAGGGGATGGGAGGTAACACTGTGTCACATGATCACATCCAAGCTGTGTCTTACTAAGAGACATTATTTTCGGATAAGCAGTGAGCAAGGGACGAGGACAAGCCTTCAAAAAAAGCTGCATAGATGAGTTATATTAACATAAATTTCTCCATTCTAGTCTCTTTAGCTCACCACAAAGGAACATGGGCTGGCATTCGTGTAGTAACACCTAATAGTTTTCTCTTCTTCTGACACCTTTATGAATACTGACAGAAGACTAACTATGGTTGTATTAAACTAAAAATATTCACTGATGAAAGGGAAAGGGCATTTAATCCGATAACACAAGATAATACATTCTATGATCGCCTAATTATTCAGAACAAAGTAGTAGACATTGAATAACTTGAACCAGATAAGACCGAGTTTGAGACGGCTAACAGCTATCTTTAGGGCCTGATTACATGAGCCGGGCTGGCCCGGTTAGCCGGGCTGACTCGGTTTGCCGAGATGACTTTCAGCCCGGCATTACATGAGCCCGGTTAGCCGGGCTGGCCCGGTTTGCCGAGGTGACTTTTATTAGCCGAGGCAGCCCGTGGCGAGCTGAATTTTGACGCGAACGTCTTTGGCGGGAAGTAGTTTATTTCAAAATAGCTCCCTCAAGTAGAATGCGTCGAATGATATGATTGTCATCACCTTTCTACAGCATCTGACTGCATTGCTTTCAGTTTTAATGCAGTTTCATGGATTGATCTATCTTTATATGTTGTATAGAAAGCGGAACATAGATTTGATGGTGCTCGAAAGAGTAATCTATTCGTGAAGAAGTGCAAGCAGTTGAAACTTCGACGGCTCCATGTTTGAGAGAGAGCACCAATGCTCATGAGTTTTTATCCTGGTTTTTATAAAGTACCCGATGTCCAGCCTCGTCCTATTGCTGGCCCAGCAAGCCGGGCTGGCCCGGTGAACGCGATTACATGGAAAATTTTCAGCCCGGTTAGCCGGGATCCCGGTATCGCGATACCGAGATCTCGGCTAGCCGGGCTGGCCCGGTTGTCATGTAATCGCGAAGTTAATTTTTGTTGCGTTTAACAGACGTGCCGAGATCTCGGCAAACCGAGCCAGCCCGGCTAACCGGGCCAGCCCGGCTCATGTAATCGGGCCCTTAGTCAGGCACCGACTGCAAACACAAATTTGGATTTCATCTTTCAAGGTGATTATCAGCCTGGAATATCCTTATATTTAACTTCTACTTCTATGCTAACTTAATTACACTAGACTTTGTTATCTACGGTGGCCTCAAAGGGACATACATTTCATTTCACTTGTTTTGGCCTTGCATCACTTGCGACTTACTAGCGACTCACTTGCGACTTTGTTACTAGCGACTCACTTGCGACTGACTAGCGACTCACTGGCGACTTACTAGCGACTCACTCGCGACTGACTAGCGACTCACTTGCGACTTACGAGAGACACACATTTGACTTACTACCGACTTGGTTGCGAATCACTGGCGACTTACTAGCGACTCACTTGCGAGTTACTTGCGACTCACTAGCGAATCACTTACGACTTACTAGCGTCTCACTTGGGACTCACTTGCGACTTACATGTATTTGCGACTCAGCTGCGACTAACTAACGAGCAGCCGGACATTTCGGGAACCATCGACATATAATCTTCCTATTCGCGAAATTTCGAACATTTCTTATTTTTCCGTGCTGATTGGCCTGAAGTATACTTCATTGCTACTTACGTACTCGGGCCAACTAGTTAGCAATAGCAGTAGTCATAAAAAGAAAATCAAAAAAGAATACTATTGTAGAGTCGGACAATTTGTCGAATAGACTGACAGAATCACCGAAACAATCATCCTGGAGTATAAAATTTGCTTTGGCATTCTAAAACTTCTAATTACGGACTGGTTTCTTCACATTAATTATGCACCAATGCCGCGCTAGCAACACGAAAACGCCATGGGATATCTTGCATAATTTTATGAAAATCGGAGGAAACGTTTCGGTGATTTTTTGCTCGTAACCCCATTGACTAAAGTCGACTAACTGACATTATGTCCTGACTTTGCTTTTCTAACTCGATACAAATCCAGCACAGTGTGACGATACAAAATTTACTGGTGACACCGAGTGGTAGCAAATAAATGAAAATGATATCACACATGTGCGACATTACTTGCGTGTTTGTATTTTACTCGATTTGCTACCAATCAGCATGCCACAAAACGTTATAGGAATATTACATAGCCGCTTGGAGATGCCAAATTTCTCTTTTCATGTTGTCAAATATTTCATTCGTTCGCTTGACCCACTCATGAAATACTCGTAGAGAGCTTTGGTATCTCCAGGTAGCCATGTAACATCTTCTATGACTGGTTCCGCGAGTGGGCAAGAAGAGGCGAGTCCTGTGTTCTGATTGGCTACCCGAGCCGGCAAGATAAGGGGAATCCTGTGTTCTGATTGGTTACCCGAGCAAGCAATAAAAAATGGCAATATACCTCTCGGTTTGTTAACTAACAATTATTCGCCGAAGGCGAAGTGATTATTTAGTAAATAAACCCCTTCCGGCGGCTGGCATATCGGAGGATAATGCCCGCGGCTGAGAGATTGTCCGAAAAATGAACAGTTGGCCGAGAAGCGAAGCTTCGAGGGCATATGTGAAATTTTGAGGACAATCTCTCAGCCAAGGGCATTATCCTCCCATATACCAGTAAGCCAGGAAGGGGTTTATTTATTTTATAACCCTCCGCGATCGTGAATTAATTTCTACTTTGTACGTGTTGAAGAAAAAGAAAAACAAGTCGTGTGACTGGGGATTCAGGCGACTGATGAAAACACTGCATGTACATTGATTGGTTAAAATTGTTTTATATAAACTGTGATTGGACCAGAGCTTGACAAGCTGTCATGTCAAACATACTCTCGCAACGCCCCTTACATGAAAATCTGGAAAACACGGCAGTTTTGGTTTATTTTACAAACTGCTTTTTTCGAAAACATGTCAAAGCAAAACATTTCCAATGGATTAGAACAGAAAATTCAACCATACCACTAACACTGCGAAAGAAATTACACCTATGAAACAGGGAATTTGGAAAATATGGTGTAGTTGAAGGAATTGTTCGCAAACTTGGCTTGATTGTTGAATGGCGGGCGCCGAGGAGATCGAAGAAAAACAAGGGTAGGCGAACTTTAGTTCCAGTTGCAAGAACAGGTTGAACTGACTGAACCGAATCGAGCTACAAATCGAGCGATAGTATGGGATGACTCGAATAGTTGTTCTACTGTTAGTCGTGTACTGTACCACTGGAGCGATTAATCGTTTGCGTAGTTTATCGTTTTTGGCTTGGAAAAGTTTCTCAACCGGCAGCTTTAAATACAAGGGGAAGTGTACCTTGTGCAAAACCAGCCTTTTTGCACATTTCAGTGGGGAGATTTTCAAGAATTTGATTGCCCAAGGGTTCGTAACTTTTTCTCACCTCCATGCCAAAAACACCAGCAGCTTATTTTGTTGATTTTCTGTTTATCCGGAGCTACAATTGCGACTAGCTACTTTAAAATTACGATGTCACTGGATTATAAAAACGAGTTTGTTTGTTTTCCATGGAAATTAAATAAAGAAAACACCGAACACTGAATGTTTCCGTTTCTTAATTGTGATCCAAAAATCGGACGACAAATATCGCTTCGGACGGGGGTTATTGCGTGATACCCGTCCTCCGATTTTTTACCACGTGACTCAAAATAGCCAATAATATTGCTCAAAAATTAATCGGTGGGTTATAACGGAGAATATTGACCGAGATGAAGTCGAGGTGAATATTCACCGATAATCACTGAACCTGAGGCGAATAACTGTTTTAGTCAGGAGCCCATCAAGATCAGGTGATTATCTCGACAAAAAGAAAAGAAAAAGCATTATACAACACGAAAAAAAAATTATTTCATCAAAAACGCTCGAACGACTGGCATCCGTTTTGTTCGTAGAGGTGATTATCGGCTGATAATCCAAGATAGCGAACCAATCAGAGCGCGCGATTTTGTATAATCTCCTGAGTATTTATACTGAAAGGCAAAAGAACTAACACGCAGCCATCTCGACCAAAAAGGCTTGGTCAATTAGCCATACTTCCAAGACGATTGTCTGACCGTGTTCTCTGTTCCACAGATGACGCACTGGAGTTGGCTTCTTCTCCTTTTGGCCATGCTTATTCTCTACATGCACCCACCATACACTCACTGTCAGTGGTACGAAGAGTATGAGGAGACCCACGAGAAAGCAAAAGAACACGTGAGAGAAAAAAATGAAGGAAACACGGGGCAATCCAGCAATGGCGGTGGAGCGGTAGGGTGGAGAAAAAAGCGAGACACGGGTAATAATAAAACACACGCAATGATTCAACGAACTGACTGGCTGAGAGCACGTCAAGTAATCCCAAGCTGTGCACAAAGTTGAAATGGAGTGCAGAAATTTGAATTTTTGCAAGTATATTATTAACAAGCTATCAAATTTTTTCGAGAAAAAATTGGAAAAAATAAGAACTTGCGGCTCCTGGAACTCGTCTATTTTTCAAAGTGAACAAAATTCACAGTATGAACACAGGAACCAAGGCTACCCAAATAAATTTCAATACAAATTTTGTCTGTTTTTGACGCTGAACAACACATTTGTGGCGATGCAAATGAATATATGAAAGACCATTGTGGCGAGTTTCTACCGACTATAAAGATGATTCTTTTTCTATCTTGATATGTTCTGTACAGTTATAGAACAAATGATGTGCATTTTAAGCGAAATGTAAAACATTTGTAGAGATTCTATTGGTTAGATACTCGATTGTGATTGGATAATTTGTATGAAAATTTGTTGGTGGCCTTGGTTCGAGTTGTCGTACTGTAAATGTTTTGAAAAATCTCTGTGTGCATATTTATTCCTATCCTGGTCCCAGACGTTTTTCTTGAATTTTTTTTCGCGGCGGAAAGAGAGAGCAAGCCGCGAAGCGGCGACAACGAGTCGCGACGCGACGAGGAGAGAGAGAAAAACCTCGGTTACCTTGTCCTCAAATCTCACTTTCATGCCGACGACAGCTGATAAACGCGTCAAATTGCTAATAAAAAAGAGACCAATGGCAATTTAGCAAACACGTGCTTATCAGCCGCTATTTCTTTAAGCGGGGGTAGTTGCAATTAAACGAACCAATCAAATTGGTTTGCTTGTGCATCAACCAATCAACGCCCGGGATTCAGATCCTGACCCTGCCAGTCTACATGAAACTGAGATTCGAGAGCAAGGTAACCAGACTCGCTGTCGCCACTTCCCGGCTTGCTCTCTCTTTCGCGAAGAAAAATTTCAAGAAAAACCTCTGGGACCAGGGTAATTTATTTCAAATTGCATTCGAAATTATTTGATTACCTATGCAAGTGTCACCTACATTTTAATTCAGAAAAACAGATCTCTTCTATTACTGCAGGGGTGTGGGCTTCCCATTACTGTCCAAAATAATTTCTACTGCTCGGGCTTCGCATTGCTACAATGGGTGGTAAGCTTAAGCTCAAGGACCTCGTGCCACTTTCGTAATCATTAAACGAGAGACGAAAGCCAATCGTGACATAATGATAGGCTGAGAGCACACCAATAATCCCAAACAGTGCAGAAAGTTGAAATTGAGTGCAGAAAGTTGAAATTGAGTGCAGAAAGTTGAAATTGAGTGTAGAAAGTTGACATCGAGTGTAGAAAGTTGAAATTGAGTGCAGAAAGTTGAAATTGAGTGTAGAAAGTTGAAATTGAGTGTAGAAAGTTGAAATTGAGTGCAAAAAGTTGAAATTGAGTGTAGAAAGTTGAAATTGAGTGTAGAAAGTTGAAATTGAGTGTAGAAAGTTGAAATTGAGAGCAGAAATTTGACATAAAAATTTTGCGTGTAAATGTTTTCAAAGACAACAAATTGCACTCGCCCTGCAGCCTCGTGCAATTTCTTTTGTCTTTGAAAACATTACTTGTGCCATTTATTCCAAATTGCACTCGAGAACATTTGATTACCAACTCTAATCGAACGCGTTTTCCCGCGCTTGGTGCTGAAGAGTAATATGCTCTAAACTCTGATTGGTCTATTGGTTTAAACGCATCTGTTCTGATTGGCCAAAGTAATCACGGTTTCTATTCAATGAAAACCATCCATTTACATCTCACCACAACACATGGTAATACAACAACTATAAAAGTGAGATCCATTGGAACCGGATCCTACAGTTTGCACGTCCAAGGGGGTTTTCAGCGCTCAGTCACGCGACATCCTTAACTTGACTAACTTATCTTGCAGACACTATTCCAAGAATGGACGAAGAAGAAGCTAAGTCGTTTGTACAGAGGCAGAAACGATAAACTGATCTAAGACAACACCGTTAAACTATACTTTTGACTTATTTTCTAATATTAATACATTCAAATAAACAAGGTGAAATATCTTAATGCAGTATTAAGCCGTAACAATGGAAAATCAGCCAGTTGAAAGGCATGTGTATTCAATAATGACATCTCTGTTTAATCTGGTGTATCATGGGTTACCATTCTGTGAAAGCAGCTGTTTTTGGCGCTTGTTCAAATATTTAATAAACAAAGGATCTGAACGGCATGAGCGATTTTTGTGTTTAAGAGGTAAGAATCGTGACATTTTGGTTAATAGTGCAGGGACCAACCAAACGTTCAGCAAACATGTAATTTGATTGGCTGCTAAGGGAAAGGGGGCTACAGATCATTGTCGGATGCTGTGAAGTTAAGTGAAGTCATCAAATGCTTAAGTAAATATACGACAAAGGCGAAAACAAATTTTCACAGATTTACAGACCACGTAAACAAACGTAAACAAACAATTTTTATTTACAATTTATATACATCATGTTTAGTTACGACAAATGTTACACATTTATCCACGTTAGAGTTCACTAAATTACGCCATTGTTCCAAAAGAAACTGCTCGTTCAGGTAAAAACGTTCTTTACCAATTGAATTTATTGAAAAAAAAAAACCTGCTCTATTTGTATATGTATTTCATTGTATAGCGAAAAACAGTCAAATATCTAAATTGCAAGTACGAAACGTTTTCACATTCGTTGTCTGTTGTTACTGTGTCGAACAATGATTTGACGCGAGAAGTAAACGAGCCAAGGAGACAAGCCGAACCAGAAATATATATCAATCATGAATGAGATTCAATCTCTTAATAACATTCATAATTTACAAATCACTCGTACAAAAGTGAAGTGTTTGTGAAAAACAAGACAAGAAAAAAAAAATGCTGCAAAATACTCCACAACACTGTGGATGTACCTCTTCTTGACTCTACACATCTCAGTTTTTAACCTATTCTCTACTTACTTCGCAACAAAATGAAACTTCTGTACGTCCACCAAGACTAAACTAACTTTAACAAATAAAATGGTTCCTTCGTGGGGAGGAAAATACTGCATATGATTTAAACATGTTCATAGCTCCACTTTGCAAAATCGTTGATTGTACATTTCCTTGTGTAAAAACGTAAGTGACAAAAAACTCGACACCTCTGTTCATCCTGGCAATTTCTTGCGCGTAAGAGGCTCGCTATGAACTGTGGTACACAGACAGCAAAGGCAGAAATCAGCACTCGATAGTAAGTTCTGGGTTGAGCATGCGGAGAGCAGGCGTGTTCCGTATCCTCTTACATCCGTACAAGTGAAGTGTTGTCAACCTATGAAAGAGCGCAAGACTGTATAAGCTGAATTGCTCTTACAAATGGATTATTAGCACAGGTATATGAGCCACAGGTTTGAGCAAAGAACACAAATAGCAAAATTGTGTTTCTATTTCCAAATTGCCAACGCACCAGCCCTCTGGAGAACGCTGGTGCGTTGGCAGAGAATAAGAGTACAGAAACGCTGCAAGAATGCGTAAGGTAAGAGAGATTTTACATCACAATGGTTGTCCATGTGCATCTCATTCTTTCAGCGAATGACAGCACAGATTGTTCTCGTGTCTGTCGTTATTTCAGCCAATTATGGCACAAGAATTAGCATAGGAGGAGTTTGCAACGCAACAGTAATTTCGCTCCTGTTGTTTAGGCCTACTCTAGGACCTTATGTCTAGGCCTACTCTAGGACCTTATGTCTAGGCCTACTCTAGGACCTTATGTCTAGGCCTACTCTAGGACCTTATGTTTAGGCCTACTCTAGGACCTTATGTCTAGGCCTACTCTAGGACCTTATGTCTAGGCCTACTCTAGGACCTTAAGTCGCCGTAACTTTGGGCGACTTAAGGCGACTTAAGCAAAATTGATAGAAAAAACAGCGACTTAAGACGAATTTAGGCAACTCAGTTCTTTCGAGTAACAAAATTGACCCAGTGTGCTTTGTACATGTGACGATTATTTTATTAGCTAACGTATATTTGTCGCGGAACTCATTGAACTGTAGCGAAGCATGTGCTGTAATTCAAATTTTCCAATAGTCTCAAATTACCACCAGCCCTGTTTCCTAAAGCGTCTCTCCAGGCATTGACAAACAAAGTCGACCACCATTTTTCTACCACACATTGCTAAGACAAAGATCCAAACTTCCCTGTTTGTTGGCACTTCTACTGATAAGTACCACTGGTTAATTAATTAATTAATTAATTGATTGATTGATTGATTGGCACAAACTCAGAGTGTGCAATCTCATGAAAAAAATATATTTGTGGCTCCAGGAATTGGTTCTAAATTCAAACTATTCACGTTTTATGTTCCTGGCCGTTTTTTTATCTATCGGGAAAAACGCAACATAAGTAAAAGTAGTCAGGGGTGTATGAAACAACAGCATAAAAACGAAGATAAGCTGCCTCGAATTTAAGCTTCTATTATTGAATTAACAAATAAAGAAGCCCAAGCCGCGTATAACACTGTGATAAACACGACGGGCATTTGAGAACACGAGCCGCAGGCGAGTGTTTTCTACATTCCTCGAGTGTTCTCAAACGTCCGAATAGAGCCGAAACCATTTAACATGACAAAAAAAAAAAATGAAAAACCACTTACGGACTTACACGCTCGATGACATAGCAGCTCTTTCTCTTCTCACCTGTCAAACTCTTGAAAGATGGTAACCTCAGCTCTAACAGATTACTGGACAACTTGAGCGTCAGGTAAGGTATTTTAAGACGCCGTAACGTAAAACAAATTACTCAATAATAATAATAATAATAATAATAATAATAATAATAATAATAATAATAATAATAATAAAAACGATTGGAGGTATGAAAGAAGTCAGTTACCTTTTACACTGTTTCGCCAAGTGAGCGACGGTATTATCACAGATATCAGAGCAGAAACTGAGTTTCAGATTACACAGGGTTTGGCTGCAATAATTGGCGAGCGAGAGAACACTGGAAGACAGAAAATTCATAAGAATTTTAAAATACGGAACAACTCATACATTTGCACCGCTAGTGGAAGCGAAATCTGAATCATCTCGTGTGAATGGCTCTGTGGCTCAACTGGGGTTAAAAATCTCGTGGCGTTTGTTCCGTTTTATATTGCGAGGGTTGACCCTTCAATTCTAATTGTGATCCAGTTAGCACAGGTGGAACAAGGTTTAATGCGGTGGATTGGCTGCCTATCAAACAACTTGGTCCCAACACATCGCAAATATGGTATGTTATCTGCTATCTACATTGATTCTTGTCATTTTGATTGATTGACTTTTTAATTCAAGTCAATATTATTGACGATTTGCCCTATCCTATGGGAAACTATTTTATTGACCGCGCAATTCGATTCAAGACGTTCATCCTTTCCAGACTCAAGTTCTGGTCTCCAAATGGAGGTGTGGGTCCGAATCCCATTCCTCACACCACGTTACGATCCATGTATGTCGGCACAGCTTCCATGTCGGCACAGCTTCCAAGCCGTCCTTTTTATTGTGTGCTCAACCGCCGCTTACCTAGATCTGAAACTCAAGCTACCCGCCACACTGAATACCGCTGACCTAGGCGGGAGTTGCTATGACAAACAGAATAACTACATATGGAAGAGTAATTAACACATACCGTAACATTCCCCATATCAAGTTTCATAACAACACGGGACTATACGATAACGTTTCTCAATCACAGTATTTCAAATGAGACACACAAATGTGAATAATGATTTTTTCATCGTGCAATCGTAAGTATGTTGTCATGAACTGAAATATGAAAAGTCCCTGTTGATTTCCATTCAACGCGGCTTCGCAACGTGGAATGGGAAATTCCATCTATTAAGACGTGACAATATTAATTCTATTGCACTCAAAGACATTTGTAATTTGTATACCAAACAGTCAGACGTATTTAAATCGAAAAAGTCACAGACAGGGAGCAGAGCTGTACACCACGAAATAGGGGGCATAGCAATTGTACATATTACCAAAATAGCAGTACATCTGTAAGGGCGCCATACCTCTTATGGCTCACTCCTGTTGAAGTCAAGTCTAACAGTTCTAGTCGCCGGCAGCCTTTAGAAAGTGCACGAACACCATGGTCAGTCACTTTAGCACAGCCACAAATATCTAGGGACCTGAAGGATAAATGCACATTGCGACCAGGTGGAAAGTCAGACATAGTTTGATGCCTAAGCTGGTTTTTTAGGTTACATTCATTATTTCCAACCAGAGTAGCATCAAACTATGTCTAACCTAGGGACCTACAAGAAATGATATGTGTATGGCTAATTTGTACCTAAGTACCCAGCATGCACGTCAATATACATCCAATCAGTGACTTCAGTCACAGAGCTTGTCAAGGAGCATTACAGAATTTAATAGCAGAATTCATTAGCAGGATCGAAACGCTCCAATCAGAGCAGACCACACAGCTACATAATGGTGAGCTGGAATCAGTCGATCCCATGGCCTGAAGAAGACTAGCAATAAGCAGTCGAAACGTCGCGATCAACATCCAGTGACCACATCGTGTGACAAAAGAAGAATTTATATTATCATTACAGAATGCGATGATCAATTAATGTAATTACATATTACTCTGCAGTTCAAATATATGGTCTTTCATATATTCATTTGCATCATTCTTCTCCATCTACGGGTGTGTTACGAGCTCACAATATGACCAGCTCCCAGTTGGCTTTATAGCTCAGTTGGTAGCACACTGCTCCGGTATCGCAGAGGTCATGGGTTCGAATCCCGTTCAGGCCTGAGGCTTTCTTTTTTCAGGCTTTAATTTCACAGCTGCTTAAGTAGTGTACATAACTGCGATGATCAATTAATGTCATTACATATTACTCCGCAGTTCAAATATATGGTCTTTCGTATATTCATTTGCATCATTACAGAATTCGTCGCCAAAAAGTCCGCTGAGCAATTCGCGAGTATCTTGTCACAGAATACTATTGGACGCTTTGTAACACTGTCCAAATATGGTCATGGTGTACGATACATCTGTCATTCCCACATATCAGGTATTCTGAGATAACATAGTTTCGTAGATCGGGTACAAAAGCGTTGGGTTCGAGATTATATGTAGTTTATTGGCGCTAAAACTGTCTTGTTGTCAACGTATTGTGTAACAACACTTATCCTGCTCAATCCTGTGGAATATCTCCAGATTTTGGTAAACTCGGCCTACGGCCTTTCACGCTACGATTGGTGATATTCCGCAAGATTTTACAGCAAATCTGGATATTGCCAAGCAATGTTGATGCCTCCCTGTTCCGACGTTTTGAATTGCATGCAGTGGAGTAACCAAAACGAATTTTTCTTAACTAGAAAAAAGGCAACAACAAAACAAAAACGACAGGTGTTTCACAAAATGCAAGGGTCTGTATAATTGACCTCGAATACGTCCTGGTGAATAAAAACGCAAAAAAGAACTTGGCCAGTTGGCAGCCATCTTGACCGAACAAACTTGGTCAATAACGCATATTTTACAACACCCCGTTGTTATAATCTTCCTTTCAACGGTCTTTCACACGCGAAGACGCTACACCTGCTTTGTATTTTCCATGCAATTTGTCGGTTGACTGTTTTTCATAGAACCGTTCGTTGTTATGGTTGGGTGAAACGCATTTTGGTGTCTTGATCCGTTGACAGTGACGCTTATTTTGAAGACCTGTCAGTTGTATCCAGGACTGAGCCTAACTGGATGAAAATTTTTATCCTATTCTCAATGATTTGTCCTCACAACCGAATTTGACACACATTGCCGCGATATAATTTTTTAGTGATAAAAGTTACATTATATGGAAATCACAGGACAGTTAATCAACAATGCTGGCAGTCTATAGTGGACATTAATACCTGCTGGTCCACATGGTGCATGATGCTATGTTAAATAGTTTATTATTTTAACTGCTTCAGTAGAGATGAAATTTAGTCAGACTTTTGAGCACTAATTACCAACCTTATCTTGGGAATATTGGTGGCGATTTCAGCCAATGAGACATCAGTGATATAAGGACAATTTGCAAGCACAAGATTGGTTAAATGAGGACAGAAACGAACAATCTTCTTCACAGCAGAATCACGGGCCTAAACACGATGAAAAAATCATTATCACATGCCTTAAAAACCCTTCTCAGTTTAGGGACTTCAGTTCCATTAAGATCACACTAATTTTATTACTTGGGAACAATGAAAACCGTTGGAACTGCCAAAATGTCCTTAATATAAATAGTATTTGACTGTTTCAAAATGCGTACCTGCTACAATTAACGAGGCAACAACTGACTTACTACAAAGTACTGAAAAATACTGTTAGATTTTCATTCCGCACCACACCATGACTGAGTGGCACTGCATTACCAGGTAAAAGAAAAAGCGCCTACGGGTCATGAGGCTACAAAGGCCGGAGCTTATATTGTCACTTAGGATATTGTTTGTCCCCCTCCGAATACTTGTCACGTCTAAGGGATATTCCCAGCATTATATCCCTGGTAGCCATTTATAGGTCTGGGTTGAGTGAGAGAGCTGCGTTTAGGGGGACAACACAGTGGTTCAACACGCTATCTACGTCACTAAGGTGATTCTATTGCATAATTCTTGGTGTTGTGCTAATTTCAGCCCAGAGTCGTGAGCTGTGATAGATTCTTTCTTGAGTCCATTAGGTGCTGGTCAAGTCCTTTAACTCGTAAACAACACAATACGGCGTTAGGACGAGGTCATCCAGCTTCAAAGCTGTGGGACCAACATGTCACTTCAGTATAAAGATACGAAAATAGTCAAACTGAAAACAAGACATACCTTCTTGCAACCCCGTAAATCAAGGTTTTCAAGTTCGGAGAGGCTGGACACCAGAGAACCGATGGCAGGGTCTGTTATCTGCAAAGAGTCATTGATTGTGGTTAAAAATGATCCATTGAAGGTGGTTATGTTTACTCTACATATAAAGTTTTGCGATTCGTGTCGCTTCGATGTAATCGGATCTACAGGCGGATTTGAGCTTTCACTGCAATCCAAATCAGTAAAATCACAGGCGAAAATACTACCAGATTAACACGAACAGATTTGAAAATATATGGTCTTTCATATATTCATTTGCATCATTCTTCTTCATCTACGGGTATATTACAAACTCACAATATGACCAGCTCCCAGTTGCTTGATAGCTCAGTTGGTAGAGCACTGCTCCGGTGTCGCAGAGGTCATGGGTTCGAATCCCGTTCAGGCCTGAGTTTTTTTCAGGCTTTAATTTCACAGCTGCTGAAGTTGTGTGCATAACTGCGATGATCAATTAATGTCATTACAGATTTGAAAGTATTAGGATCCGAAGTTTTAAGATACCGGATCCAAAATCTCTAGACACATGGTCAACCAGGATGTTTTTCCTTTTGCTAGGTCATGAACACTCAGGGGCATCAAACGAACAGATTGAGCTAAAGCCTCTGTTAGACATTTCTAGGCTCCTTGTAATGTTTAAAGACTGTCTAAAGAGATAATTTTATCACCTAGAAGAATTTGACCTGTTCGGATATCTTAGCTGAGAACTGAAGTGTTCGAGAATTTTAGAGAATGACATCTTTACTTCACAAGTTGCTAGCTGGACGGCATCTTCTAAAAACTTCCCAACGAACCGTTTGCTCATCCGAAATTGCTAGGTGAACTTTTTGAGTGCCAAAAATCGCAAAAATATCCTTTCCGAGAACGTAAGGGACTACTTTTCCATTGTTGTGAATTTTTTTGGCGATGTTTTAAGAACTGAAAATCTATTCACACACACAGTTCGAAAATCCGAGGGCCTGTGTGTTCGTTATTCGAAAATTCTAGGTCACCCTGCTTCTGAACAGATTTTTATTCAAAATAGTCGTTGGGTGCCCTTGAACACTACATCTGGAATTTCGTGTAACCCGACATTATTGAGATAGCTGAGTAGCACTTTCTATCATAATTTTCCAGAGCAATCCCCTCTCTACACCCACTTATTATTTGTAAATACCTTCGTTATATATCGTTTTATATTTTTCTCTAAATATTTTGTATATAGTTTGTATATCTTTGCAAATGTTTCCGTTTGAAGTCGAACAGTCTCAAACAAAATGGCAGCCACATCTCACCCAAGAGCAGCTAAATATAGACTGTTCACAGTCCTCTATATTGTCGTATTTTTCTTCGATAGTTGAACGCGGGGAAAGATCGCCCGAGAAATGGACACCAGCACAAAACGGGAGGCGCAGAGGGGTGGGAGGCAGGAACGAGAAAAATAGACGGACTGTGGACATCTTTGGAAAAAAAACTTAACTTATACCCCTCCCCCTGTCACCGCCTTGTCATGCACAGCTCCACCCTTGACTTCTTAATTTAATGGGACCAATAAAATTCGAGCGGTAAATGACTTATTACTTGTTTAATTGACTATAGAGCGTTTTCACATGACGTCACAGCAGCCATATTGGTGTTCCAAAACAATGAAACGGCGGCCAAGTTGTTGTTTCAAACTAATCCTCTGGGAGTTGAACTCTTTTCTTATGTAAAAACTTTCTTTTCTTTCAAAAAATTTGCAAGGCTGCTGGCCACGTGAGTGAAAACGCTCTATTCAAGTATCAAACGACTGAAGTACGTCTTCATTAGAAGACAAAACAATAGAAGGAATCCTCAGCTCTTCCATCTCTTGTATTTGATCGTTCATGATACTCTTTAGCGGGGAAACCACGAGAACAACAACATTTCGATTCAGTCGCACCTCCTTGGCCGATACGAAGAGCTAGCAGATTAGGCTTTTTCCAAAGGCGGTCGGAAAAATCGCTCTGATGTACTTCAACCGAGCTAGAGGTATAATTCTTGTTCACCTTTGAGCAACAAAACATGTGGAATCGATTAGCCGTTCCACCACAAATATCACAACAAGACACAACATGTCAAATGATGACAACTGCTGTAACCGCAAGACGCCAGGAAGCAATCATGATCGGTTGTTGTCAAGGTGATGACATTTTTATCGCATTTTAACCAATGGGAATTTTCTGTTTCTGGAGAAACGGGGAATTCACTTTTTTCCAAAGATGACCACAGTCCGTCTATTTTACTCGCTCCCCGCCCCCACCCCTCTGCGCCTCCCGTTTTGCGCTGGTATCCAGTTCTCTGGCGATTCTTTCCCGCGTTCAAAGATCGAAGAAAAATACGAAAAAATAGAGGGCTGTGAACAGTGTAAGCTAAATACAGGAATTGCAACGACCTGTGACTGGAAGATAAAAATGGCACTAGAAGATAAGAATAGAATTTCAACCAAGAAAAGAGTTTTTAAACGAGTAGTTAATCGCTGTATCGCTTCTATTGATCAGTTGGAATTAACTGCGGTTGAAATGCTATTTTTATCTTTAATACCATATTTATCTTCCAATCACAGGACGGTGCAGTTCCTGTATTTAGCTGCTAGATCTCACCGCCCCCGTCCCCGTCCGTCAAATAAGTCACCCCTCCCTAGGGGAAAACATTTATTAAGCCATCCCCTTCCGCTGAAGAAAAAGTGTCAAGCGCACAATTGATTCAGAGAATGATAACTAACACGGAATTAGAACTTACAAGACTATGGATACCCTGCTACTGGCTTGAGGTATTCTTGTAGCGCAAAACCATAGTTACTAGAGGTTTCTCTCGACTAACTATGGCAACAACGAGGATGATCAAATTCTCGAAACTATGCTGGATCATTAAGCCGCCCCCAAATAATAAGCCACCACTCCAAGGCACCTTGAATAAATAAGACACTCACGTGGCTTAGAAGAGGATTTATGGTACTTGTACACTGTAGTTCAGTAGGTAGAGCCTAAACCTTGATTTAAACACTAATGTCACAGTTTACTAATATTGTGTTAAAATGCCAAGCATCCAGCTGATTCCGTCAAACAAGCCATGCATGTACCGCTGTGCTGGAAGGAACACTTTACCTTGTGACACTGTCCAATGTTTAGAGTTTGCAACTGCTTGCAAGTCTGACCAAGAATTTGAATCCCAGCTGGGCTGATGTTAAAGCAACCAAAAACTTCAAATATCCTCAGGCTGTAGAGAGAAGTAGAACAGAATTTCACACATCCTGTACAACACGAGCACAAAACAAATGCTGGATGGTGTTGATCTAGAAGTTTGGTGGTGCTCCAAACTTGATGCAACATGCCGGGTTGGTGAAGTCAACCTGCAAAAAGCTGGATGGCTCTACAGGTTGGATCACTTATTACTCTCAGACCAGATCTGAAGGAATATCGATTCAACATCAGTACAGTGCACATGGAGACAAGTCGCCTGCGGCGTAAAGGTCATTAGTATAGTTTCATGGTTTTGATAAGTAACCCAGAACCGTACCAATCAGCTGTCACTAAGTAATCACGTGCATGGACGCGGTGTGTGTCTTTTTCAATCATCTCCGGCGTTCGACTGACGCGTCGCCAGATAACGTTATGGGAAAAAACACAAAAAAGAAAAGACTGAGCGAGAAAGGTGCGCGTAATAATGTGTTGTGAAACTTTACACCAACTTTTAGCTGACTGATTTAAACGAGCCAAAGGCAAAACTGCATGAGGTCATATTTACTACTTTTTTTACATGAATTTCATTTCAGGAGTCCAAGAAGGAAAGTGAAGATACGTTCAAGGTTTCTGTCCTTTTATTTTTTGTCGATTGTGAAACCTTTTTTCGCTTGTGTTGATCTGTGGACTGTGGGCGGAGAGGGGAGGGGAGGGGGAGGGGGAGGGGGAGGAGTAGAGGAGGGAAGGGGGATGGGGGGGAAGGTCGGAGGGGGAGGGGAGGGGGAGAGGGCGGAAGGGGGTGGGGGAGGGGGCAGGGGGTTCCTCTCTCATACTGTCCAACAAGAATGCTTTGCGAAGCGCAAATCGATGAAACGAAATGAAGAACAAACAAGTTCAGCTCTATACAGCTTTGACTGAACGCGGGCAAATCAGCTCTTCAAATAAATCACAAGAAAAAAAAAAACAACTAAAAGAAATAGCAATGAATAGTCACAAAAAATCGAACTCGTCATTATTTTACAATTATGAACGCATGAAACTGTAATACCTTGTAACGACTTGTAAATGTCGAGCAAACAACAAATTTCGAGCTTTTGAGTCTTGATTTGTAATGGTAACAGGACAATCAAATAAATGGACATGAACATTTAGGAAATGATTTGCAAGTGTTCTTTTGTTTCTATTAATTACTTGGACCTCGAGGAGCCCTGAAACTGGGAAGAAAATCCCTGCCTCAAAGATACCAATATATTATCACTGGATTTCACATTTTCTCAGGTATGCAAAGAGGTAATCACCTACATTATTATAATTTTATCTTAAACTGTTAAAGAAATGTAATACATTTAGTCCCGTAATTTATAAATCGAAAAAGAAAACAAACTTGTTACGCTTTCTAACGTTTTTCAATATAGCACAATTCGAACACGAAAATGAAATGCGAAGAAAAGCATTAAAACAGGAAAAAAATTGGAATCTGGAATCCAGCACCTGGAATCCGGATTCCACACTCAGAATCCAAGACTGTCATGGATTCCCTTGCATGGGGCAAATTTATTGTCTGACCATTTCGCTTTGTTTCGTTTTGCAGGAAAACATGGGAAATCCTGAGTGGGAAAGATGGGCCCACCTTGCATGCATGGGTAGCCAATCAGAAATCAGAATTTGACTCATCTTGCCACTCAGGATCTTTAAATAACTGAAGAGAAAGTGCTGCCTCTGCAATGCCATCAGTAAATGGTTAGACTTTCTAGTCTTCTAGGATAAGGACGATAAACCGTAGGTCCCGTCTCACAACCCTTGTTCGATTAACTTTGCGGGACGTTAAAAAACCCATACACTGTTCGTGAAGAGTAGGGGACATAGATCCCGGTGTTATGGTCTGGCCTTTGTGTATGTAATTTCATCTGAATTGTAATTTCATAAGACTTGTAAACCGCCATGAACAATTAGTGGATATGTGCGGTATATAAATCCACTACCATTACCATTACTTTTAGAACCAGCTATATAATGAGACAAGTTAACATACCTTTTGCCATGCTTCTTGGCCAGCCGTTTGATGGAATCATCAGTTACTGCAGGGCAACCATTCAAACAAAGGCACTCCAATCTGCAATGTTGTTATAAAAAAGTTGTGACAAAGGAAAAACATAAATATGGTAATAGAAGGTGACACCATGGAAGTGGCTGTTAACATATAAATCCATGTAAGTATACAAAAAACACTAGAACAGTACAGCTACAGCCAAACTACTCTACTGTATTGCATTTACAGGGAAGGGAGGTCCCAGTTTTGAAAACTATTCTTATATTAAAGACTAACTGTTTCAACAGTTACTATGCTATAAAGGAATATTTAAAAAAGATTCATCCCTTGCAATAATAATGCAATGCAAAACAAAAGCCATTTGGCCTGCAAAAAATATGTAACAAAAGAACAGACTTGAAAAGTATTTGAACCCATGACATAACAAATACCACTGTAATGCCCTTTTTAGTTTTAGCTGTGCTATAAATTTATGTCTCAAAGAGAAAAACTTTAAAATAAGACAACAAATCCACTACAGAGTACTTCAAGAATTGTAGTGTATATGTTGTGGTTCAATTTTATCCTTGGTTCATAATTTTTCTTCCTTTGTTTTAAACTAATTATAATACATTATCATACATTACCATAGCCAAAAACAAAGGGAGAAACATTTTTAAACCAAGGATAAAATTGAACCACAACAAATACATTACAAAGTGAAGCTGTCAGCTAAAATGCATTGTAACTAACCTTTCCACATTGTCAACAAGGGCCTGGATCCCATTGTCACCCACATTGCTCCAGCTGGCATCAACAGACCTCAACCAGCGACATCGGGCTGCCACGTGAAGCAGTATTGACTCACCAATCAACTCACCACCACGGCAACCACTAAAGTTCAGTTCCTGCAATATGGAAGATACATCAATTTTATGAATGTACACTGTTTCAGGGATTGGTCAGTCTTATGTACAGGACACATTTTCAGTCTCCTTTTATTCCCACTGCTGATTAAAATAGCCTTTTCAATTTGTAACTCCAAGACTGACAGAATGAATAATTCCTTCCGTTATCATCATTATTTTGTACTTTGCGGTATCCAAACAATAACCTACATTACTATACATTGAAATCACTATCTCTTTCCTCGTTGGCAGAAGCTTACAGTAAATTTTTTGGAATCAGCGCCTGTGACATCATAGCTGCAGATTATACAATAATCATGTCAAGGACACTCAAGGTCACAGGTAATCATGTCATGTATGACCGTGGTACATGATTTCTAAGGATAATCATGTCAAGTTTGCTCTCTTTGTCATGCTTGCCATCAGTGAAGAAGCAAAAACATAACTTCTAGGTTTGCTTCATTTAGAAACAAATCACCAGTTCCACTGATTTGGTTTTTGTGATATCCAGAATAACCAAGGTCGCGGTAAGGGTTACCTCAACCTTGATTATTCTGGATATCACAACAACCTCATCCAATAATTTGTTTATTACATGTAGGTGCAGAGACATATATATTCCAAAGGGAAAACAGGTTTCTGAGAGCAAAGCTAAAAAAAAAAAATAATAATAAGACTGAGGTCTACCAGGCAAAAATATCCACAGTGGTCCTACATCTTTCAACAATTTTCATTCTCAAAGATGTTCATAAACAATTTCCACAGCCAGGTCACAGCAAAAAAGGCTATCATGACCTTTAGAATGTTAACATATCTGATCTTTTCTGTGATTTTGCAGCTTGGCCTTATCACAGAACAGTTTAATCCTGTTTTTTTTTTTTCCACAGTAAAATGCTATGTTGCCAAGAAAGGCTATCAGATACGATACTGTGTTGAGTGATGTGTTCTCAATCATTCAAAAGGTCAAAATTTATAAAGAATTATGAGGCCTATAAAGGACAGTGTCAAGTTGTCATTAATCATTATGCACTGTAACATTACCTCTAAGGTATTGTTACAACTCCTGAACAGTTCTCGCAGTCCTTTGGTTGTCACCCTGCCTCCATGACATTGAGAAATTGTCAAATGAGTAGGTCTGTGTTTCCCAATAGCAAACAGGCATTCATCTGTGATATTGTGGTTCTTTTTGATGATTATAACTTTCCCTGTGATTTAACAACTCAGATTAGTTCCTCATTGTATGAAGACTCATGGAAAATACTTTTGTCATCAATACTCATAATTATAAAGATGCGGAAGAGAAACTACATGTAGCTATAGAATACTGTTAAAAACAAACATTTTCCCTGTAACTGACTGGCTATTTGACCAGCTCCCAGTTGGCTTGATAGCTCAGTTGGTAGAGCACTGCTCCGGTATCGCAGAGGTCATGGGTTTGAATCCTGTTCAGGCCTGAGTTTTTTTTTTCAGGCTTTAATTTCACAGCTGCTTAAGTTGTGTACGTAACTGCGATGATCAATTAATATCATATTTGTTGATTAGATGACCCTGTTAGGCTGCACATGGCAAAAACTTAGTCTGCTCTTCAAAATCTAAATACATTTCATTATTGGATAATATTAACCAATAAAAATAATTAACATCCAAAAGATTATTGGATGTTGACACATCACCTGACACATGTTAGAAAAATGTACATCTTATTCTGTGTCATCCAGTAACAGCATTCAGAAGTTGAAAACATCCATTGATAATAAAATGTAATAAATCAATATCCTTCTAACTGCTCTAGAGCTACTGGATTATATAAGACTCTTACACAGAGATTCATCCATGGATATTCGACAAAACTGCCAGCAAACTCTGGAACATGACACCAGGTCTTTCTGACTCAAAAATGAAAAGATCTTTAGAAGGATTTCATCAGGAAGATACAAATATGGAACTGGGTCACCATCTCGTTGGGTTCGAATCTGTTCAGACAGAGAAACACAATAAAACATTCGTTAAAACTTGAATACAACAAACTAATACCAATCTATAATGTAATAATTAAGAAACAAACAAGCTACATTTGTACATGTACAGTGGTTTTGTTTACTAAGTGTACTTCAGAGATTCTGTTATCAAATGTAGAGTAACAGTGTACACTCTAGGTGCTGAGTTAGTAGATGCAGAAGATATTATTAATTTGCATAGACTTTCAGTTATTACCACTCAAGAGTTAACTGGTTAATTAAAAGTGTTTCTACTGCATATTACTCTCATCTTCAGAAGGTCTGTTCTTACATGTACATCTACTATAGATGCATGTTAGAGTCTCATACAATGCTTCTCCATTGTCTTTTACTTTCACCAACTGTGAATTTGTTCTTATTATCTCTACTGCATGTTAAAGCCACTTGACAGTGGTTCTGTTTTAAGTGTCTATTTACAGTATCAACCACCAGTAACTTACCAGCGTGAGAATCCTGTCATAGCTGTCAACATCTACAGATGAAAATAAAGAAAAAAAATGAAAATGGTGTTTTGCAAACTTGTGCAAAACATTTGCCAACTATCATTATTGTGTCAAAAAGATGACTGACATTACAATAATAAAATGGGTCAATATATTTTTTAAAATATCGGGAAGGCACTCCCTGATGAACAACTAACAGCCATGGGTGCTAGTGCCATACACTATAAGTTGCAGGTCATACCAATGGAAACCTTCCGTGTACATTGATCTGCTTTCAATACCATTTCTATATCTAAATAAAAACTGATTAACATTGGGATTCACTGTAATGTGAATAATCAGGGACTAGACTTGCATGACAATCTGCTTTTTTTATTCAGCTGCTCCCTCTCATAAGCATGCAAATCAAGTAATGCAATCACTGGAAGTAATCAAAAATTCACATACAGTAGTTAAAAACCAAACAACCTAGCACGTCAAACTGAAACATCAACTTACACTGTACCAGTACATGTTGGAATTCTCTATCTTAGCCATTTTCAATATGATTTAATAAGAAGTTGATTGCCATGAATAAATGTTAACAAAGGTTACTAACAGGCGATAACTCTTCATTAGTGCTCCTTACATGTACCCAAGTAACTGTAAATAAGTAAAGGTACTCAAATGGTTTGTATAGGCAGTCAAATGGTTTTAAGAGCAATTTGGAATAAATGAGCACAAGCAAATTTTTCAAAGACTGAGAAAATTGCATGAGCCTGTAGGGTGAGTGCAATTTGTTGTCTTTGAAAAAGTTACGAGTGCTTATTCACACTAAATAACAATAAAAGACGTTAGATTACTTGTTAATTTCTGCACTGTTTGAGTTTAAGTCACATGCTCTTATTCAATCACACTGCTGAAATGTTTGCATGTATATTATTACAGGTACTTAAGGAGGAAATTGGCACACTGAGAAATCTGAGCTTTATAGAGAGAATAATCAGTAACTACATGAACACCACACCTTGCAGATTCAAAGGAGGTACAACTGGCTTTGTGACATTCATGCTGGTTACTCTGACATTTTCAGTACAGACTAATGAGCCAGAATCCTGCAAGTTTATGAAATGACAGTACATTAACAATAATTATATAAATTGCAGTACCTTAAGGTGGAGGTATAAATTTATTGACTTCTTATAATGAGGATATTATACTCTTCTTACTAATTATATTAACAACAGACTTCACTGGGAAGAATAAATATAACATTAACAGTTAAATTATGACAATATACAGAGCCTTTCTATTTCTTACCATTCAGACCTACATTTACTGCATCATACTAATAACTATAACAGCTGTTGCACAAAGTCTTAATACTACCTTATATCTTTCTGTAAATCTGTAATGTTTTTGCTTTTTAAGAATAAAAAGCAATCTTGTCATTCACAGTCCCAAAGTATCAAACACAAAGGTAAAAAGAGCCAACAAAATTCACTGAAATTTACACTTACAATCTTCTCATTCAGTAAATACACTATTTCAGAGATGTATTCAGAGTGCGTCATTGCATCCTGGGACGCACTCATTTTTCTGTTGGACACAGAAAATATTGAATGAAGGGTTCAATTGGATTCAGAAAAAAATTAAATGTTTATGCAAATTACAAATGCCAGAAGAAAACAGCATCACACAATGTGCAAATTTGTGTTTTGTGAAAACAAGTTTTTTTAACAGCTGATTGGCTCTTCACGGTCCATTTCGCTGCAACTTTTCAGACTAAACCGAAAAACCATTGTACTTTCTCATCACTTTGTTCAGTCACTCGTGCTTAGTTACAATCATAAAACAATAGACAACATTTGGTTGTTCAGCTGTTAAGCGAAAAACTTTCAATGAGGGATTTATGGGCAGTAATTAGTTTTAAGTATAATGATCAGTTTCCCGAGCTCATCAAACTTGCTCAAGTTGCCATCTTAATTCCTGTGTCCATTGCAGACTGTGCGAGGGGATTTAGTTATCAAAATAGGAGCAAGGTTAAGTCCAGGGATCGACTGTCTGAGAAGACAGTGGACCAGTTGCTAAGAATCAACATCAATGGGGTTGACTACAAGCATTTTGATTTCAATAAGGCTGTAACTAAGTGGAAGACTTTGAACAGAGAGGTGCATTTTTTAACATGTGATGTAACTAAAATCAGTTTCAGCATGTACAGTTGCATGCTGTACAGTGTAGCTATAAATGTATATTACTACCAGAGAAAATCACTTAGTTGTAAAAAGATAAGTCCTCATGAATTTGAAGAAGAGTTTCCAGAAAAAAATATGAAAAAGAATCTGTAGTTAGTAAGTAATTTGCATCTTTCTCAATGTTTCTTAACCTGTGCAAGAGTCAGGGCCTCACTGAATATTAATTATTTCTTGTTGAATATTAATTAGCTCGACCGTCAAAACTTTGCAATGAACCCCCCAACTTTTTCAAGAAAACCTGGATACCACCCTGCTAATTGTCTGTTCTACATCCTGGCATTCTGTCCAACTTTGTCTTCCATGTATTATCTGCTTTTTGGGATCTTTATTCATTGATAGTGCTAAAATTTTATATTTATTATAGTGTGAGCCCCTTAAATATCTTCATCGTACATTAATTTCCAAGGGTAAAATTTGCTAGTAAATAACATTGTTGATGGACATGAGTACAGTTTACCTTCTGAAGGTCTCCTTTATAAACATCTGTAAAACTGTGCCAGTCCTTACTGTGCATCTGCTGGGAGTGAACCTGTGCACTGGATGGTCTACCATAAATGTGGGTAATTTCCTTTGTATTACCATTTCTTTTCATCTGGCAATCTGTTATAGATTCATCTGTAAAACTTGCAGAAGAACTATTACAACTAAGAGTTCTTTGCCTTGTAGGTCTAGTCCAGCTACGTCTCTTTCTACCTCCTCCTTGCTTGTCCTTTGTACAACTGTACGGAAGTTCTGATGCAGAACTGGCTCTCACCAAGTTTTCGTTACCCTTTTTATTAGATCGTTGTTTCCCCTTAAATTTGTTGTGCTCTCCAAGAAAAGAAGAGCTTTTTGACAACTCTCCAGGGTTAAAAGAACTCCATGCTGTACTGGATCTCATCCAGTGTCGTTTGTAGTAATTGCCTCTTGGCTGCTTTGTGATATCCAGGTCTGTTGCACTCTGTGCTACTTGCAGTGACAGACAAGAGATATCACTATTTAAATCATTCTCCTTGGCTTTAGCTTTATCACTAGGGAATAATAGTTCTGAAGAGCACTTTCTGTCGATAGTCTCTTTGATCATGGTTTGTGTTTGTGCATATTGCTCTTTGCAGTGTTGCTGCTGCTGGCTTGTTAAACATGATGGTTTCACTGAAATCAAAGCTGTTCCACATTCTATACACCAGTTAGCAGCTCTACTATTCACCTCCTGACATTTTGGGCAAACTTTACCCACTGCCATTCCATAGCTTTCAACTGAGTCCAAACAACTTGCACTATCACAGGGCAAATTCACTTCTTTGCCATTTGCCTTGAGATTGAAGTGATCCAGACTGTAATGATCTTTAGTGTTTGTTACCTTTTCTTTGTCACTCAATTTGTTTGCATCTCTTGCTTGAGTGCAACTGCCAATATTTTTATTGGAAAAATTATATTTTTGAGGTAAACCACAAGTTCCAGCAGCCCTGATTTGCTCTTCCCCTGAAGCTTCAACTCCTTCAATAAAGTTTGTGAGTTCCATAAGAATTTTCTCTTTGGTCCTTTTCCCATCTCTGGGTCTTTTCTCTTCCTTTTCAGACTGACTTGGCCTCTTGTTAGAGTCTGGTGAATCACTCTTTTTCACAACCTTCCTATAATAAACCTCATCACATCTGGAACCAAAGCTGAGTAAGCTGCTCTCAGAGTCTGAGTTTTCAAAACCACAGTAAAGTGGACCATTTATCTGAGGCTTTGGAAAGTCCAAACAGTGATTATCATTGACTTTTCCAATTCCTTCTTCATCCCATTCACTCAAATTTGAGCCAAAATTTCCAATGAAACAATGTGTATCTCTACTTTCTTCCACTTTGCTATTACAATGATGCCAGAGAAAATGATCTTGCTTGCCTTCCATTGATTGCTTATTCGGTTCATTATTACTTTCTGATGTTTTACTGGAAACAGTACTATTGATTATTTTTCCTTTGTTATCTCCAGAGAGAGTACCCATAGTTTTAAGAAAACTTTTCGAGACTTTCTCATGGGAATTCCTGAATACAGACTGAGCATCTGAATCTCTTGGAGCTGGTTCTTTTATGTAAGCTTTAAGGTCAAGTTCACCAGAGTCTATTGCATCTTTCAGACCCCATAATTCAAGCCTGATCTCTTCATCTTCCTTAGCTTTACCAACTAAAACATCTGGTAGACACTGAAACTCCCTCTTGTAGCAGACATTTTCCAAGGGATGTGTTGCTGTCTCTACGGCTTGCGAATGAAACATTTCTTTAAAGTTTTCTGGCCTGGAAGAGTTGATTTTGCCCGCAGAAACTTTATCATATAATTCCAGGCAGCATACACTATCACCCTTACTGCCTAGTTTGGGGTTCGACACATCTTCGTGGATAAGACGCTTAGTACATGGTTTTGTTTCTGACCGACTAGTTCCCTCGAGCATTAAATTTCTTGTGGAGTTATGAAGGTTGTTGTCAAAGAAAGCCAAACGTCTTTGTCGGATAAACTCGACATTTACCTTTGGAGTATGCTGCTCAGTGCAAATAAGTTGGGGGTACAACAATCCTCCTTCACTCTGTCCCTTGTGTAATTTCGAGTCCATCGATTGATCACTGCACGTGAATTCGAACGGTCTGTTACGATTACGTTCTTTCAAGGACGAGTGCGCGTTTCTCCTAGATAATAACAGATCATTATTCAAGGAGTGATCAGAGCTTGTATCCAACGATTTCCTCACTCTTGGCTCAAAATTAATCCTCCCCTCATCTCTGTGTCGAGAATCTTGCTTCCTCAATGCTTCAGCGTCGTCAGTTCTGAAACGGGCGCTGACGACAGCCGGCGACTTGTCGTCATTTATTTGGGCCAGAACAGAAGATCTTATCTTTTTTACCCAGTCTGAAGCCAGATTCCTTGCCTCCTTGTCACTGACTGCTTCCATCTCGTCTTTAAGGAGAACATTGAGGACCTGGATAAAAACTCCCTGATCTTCGAACTACAAATATAAATAGCCTAAAGTTGTCATGGTCACTACGCATGCTTAGCCTAGTACCGCTGACAATTCTAACGACAAAAAAATTCAGTCACGTGGCCATGTTAGTGATACCGCAGTATCCCTCGTAGCCGTTACTGTGGCTCATAGCTATGAGACAACCTAGCGCAACAAGCCAAATGGTGCCTAGTCAGCGGACGAAGGAGTCTGTGCGACATAATCTAGGGTTAGGCCTTAATTCAAGCCGTTTCACCCTGAGCGTGAGGGTGAGCGCACTGTAACACTTTCTCATTAAAAACAGATTTATTACAGCCTCATATATCCTTATGTATGGTATGCAGTCTTGGCTTGGGGGAGCACTTATAAGACTTATATACGAAAAGTACAGACCAAGCAGAACCATGCTATTAGGTTAATAATATTCTTTGCAAGAACTTTCGGTGTACAAACAGATAGTGCTCTCCCTATGGGTATTCTGAAGTCTAGCCCCTTTTAGAACTCCTCACAGTGAACGTCAATCGCTTGCAGGCATTAAAATATACTCACTTGTGGCACAAGAATCTTCTCCCAAATCAGCAAGTGTTGTATGCGATTGTTTTTCCAGTACGCAAGTGGTCTCCATGCTTACAATCGCCGTCAATATACCTTGACACCCTACTAAGACAATGACCACAATGTCCCCTCCCCATTCCCTTATATTCAAACCCCCTTCCCCGGGGCAATGTTGTTTGATAGAACGCCAGTGGGATGTCAATCGAAAGACACTCCAACATTGCTCCGGGGAAAGGGGTTTCAGCCGAATAAAACTACATACTTCGAAAGATAATTGACTTCTTCTAGTAAACACTGCAAAAGTGTGGTGTAGGTGTCAAGGTTTTTGACGGGGATTGTAGATACGCCGCCAAACAAAATTTACACAACTCTAGAGTCAGACGAAACACCGGAAAACAAACTATATCTTACATGGCTTCTATTTTGTGGCATCAGATAATATACCTACTATCTTGATAAAGCTTAATCAGTTTATCAGTTCTCTAACCAAATAAAGCTTCATCTCTCCTCTGATCAGCTTGAAATAGCATGAATTACCTAAAACCGAGACTTCGAACACCCAATACTCTATCCACTCTTCATAGTTGACTGTCTCCCAGTGTTTGTGCCTTATTTATATGTATCTGTTAGACCCCTTAATCTTACTTGTTTTGCACCAAACAGCCAGGAGGTTCACTCGAAAACCGCAAGGTTCATTTATCGCCCTGACTCGACTTTGTACAGCTCTTATTGTAATTTATTAAGTATTCAACCTGGAATATTGCATTTGTAGCCTTCTGATTGGCTCGCTCAATCAGGTGATGGGCTCCTGCGTCGACCAAGAGGAAGGGCTTATAATTTAAGATTTTAATTTAAAGAAAACAAGCGAAAAACACACCTATGCGCTCAAGCCTTTAGTTAGTAAGTACAGAAAGACATCTAAGATATCTGATAAGACTCTGATATCTGCAGAGAACAACATTACTTGCCACCTGTGAGAGGAAACGCTTTGGCTAATCACGTGATTAAGACTATAAACGTACCAAATGAAGCAACTTGCCGAACCCAGTGTTATCTTGAGCCAGAATGTCTATCGTACAACTCCAATCGTGATGACAGAATATGTGAGTTAAATAACTCCGACAACGTTTTGCATCCTGGGAATTTAGTTGACCGAGTTGGTTTCACCTACCGCGGGACTCAGGTGCGTGCGCATGCATTCTTGTGTTTTCACGCGTCTGTGCCATAAGGATGAAAAGAGGAGGATACATTTTGGGTGTGCATTGTGGTGTAAATTTTATGTCTTTTTTCTACTCCTTTTGGAATCCTTGTGGTACAAAACCATGCCCTCCGCACGCTAAATGTCGGCCCGGATACACCAGCGGAGATTTCTATTGCATTTGCATCAATGCTAGATACACGGGGCACGCGCGCGAGGAAGGTTTATATCTTTGAAAGTTTTTCTATGTCATACTTACGTTACGATTGTGGCTGACCATAGGCAACAGTTCAAAATTTTCAAGCAAGAATATACCTACGCTACAAATAGTTCCATTAAAAATACAGCATACAATCAGGTAGTTGACCCCTGGTACAAAGTAAAGTGTTTTTCAGAGCGGTAAAAAACTGTAATGGTCAAATGACACCGAGCACTTATAAACATCATGATAATGATAATAATGATAACGATAACGATAATGATAATGATACTGATAATGACATTGACACTGACACTGACACTGACACTGTAACAATAACAATAAAAATTATTGTGGACATTGCTTCACCGTGGGACTTCAGGGTGCATGAGAAAGAAAGGTGGAACGAACGAGAAATATAAGGAGCTGAAGAGAGAAATTGGGAAAGATAGAAGTGATTCCCATAGTTGTTGGTGCGCTCAGAGTAGTAAGTAAAAGGTTGGATACATGGCTTGAGAAGCTAAGAACTATCATAATACATGGCTTGAGAAGCTAAGAGCTATCATCAGAATAGGTTTATTGCAGGAACAGCCTTATTAGAAACAGCACGAATCCTAAGGAAGGTGTTGAGGGGGAAGAAATGCCCAGGGAACCTTTGGCTATAGGCTCTCGGGCTCTCTTCTTTGGTGTAATGTCGGTATAACCCCTGGTAGAACATACAAAGACATAGGCGTTACGATAGTAATAATAATAATAATAATAATAATAATAATAATAATAATAATAATAATAATAATAGTAAAGCTAATAATGAAACTAATAGTGATAGTGATTACTGGAACTGCTGGTATTCTGCAAATAGTTCTCTGTCTAAGGTCTTTGACTTGATGGGGAGCAAATAAAGATCACCGGCCACTGAAGATAATCCGTGCGAAAGAGCCGATAATAGTAACAATAATAATATTATTATTATTAATAATAATAATAATAACAATAATAATAATAACAATAAATGGGTATTATAATGATATGACCCTTATCATGATAACACTGAGAAGCATGATTGAATCTTTGGCTTTATCGAGATATTGACTAATGCAGTCGAGGAAATCACAACTGTCACTTGAATGCGCTGTGCACCAACACTGATGGCTCATTTCAAGTACGTGCAATTGCATGCAAGGATTTGTTGGCGATGGCAAATCTTGCAAAGGTAAGCAGTCTTAATTTGATTAAAAATACTAAACAAACAATTTTTAGAAACGGATTTCACTAAAAAAGTTAACATCAAAGAGCAAAGACGTTTCGACCGTTAAAAAGTTAACATTAAAAAGCAAAGACGTTTCGACCGCTCGACGGTCATTTTCAGGTTGAAAAGTAAATTCTTTTTTTGCATGCGCCTAAATATATACAATCGATTATAAGAATGCTAATGAGACTGAAACTCTAAAATATTTACACAGTAACGATACAAGAAAATTATGGCATGAGTAATAAAAACGTTAAGGATGGAGCCACTCTGTAAAGGTGTGGTGATATCATTGTGCTGTTTTATTGCACAAGAGCAAAAGAAAAACAAAACGACTGATATCTAATTATGATAAGGTCTACCTTTTCTTCGCTATATTTGTCAATTATTCTCCGAGATCGAAGTGACTGGGGACAGAATACTTCTAAAGAATCAAAATTAAAGATCATGATTGTTCAAAAGTAAGAATTGAAGCTGTCCATTTTATTTTCTTCGTCCAATTAAAACTCAATTGCAGAGGGTTGCCTAATACACTCGACAAGACTCTATCGGAAAATGCTTGAGTTCCCGACGACGACGCCGAGGATAACACAACCGGAGAGAAAGTTTAATTATTGAAGCGTAATTCGTACGACAAAGAGACTTACAGGATTTTATTTTGCCTATGCAGTTTTTATTCTGCCATTTATTTGTGGTATTGTTTGGACCTGTCCTGGTCAACGTTTCATCGTGGAAGAATTTTGCTTAATTCCCCTACTAAAATCTCTTCGAAAAAGCTGTAAAGATAGAGTTGACGGCGGCCATATTTCAGTAGCTTGTACACCATTTTTTTTTCTCGAAACAAAAACTCCCTGGCACAAGGATTACCAGAAACCCCGGCTATCCCGAGGCGGAGAGCCAGTCAGATTGCTCAAAATGCCAAGGTTGCTGAGTTAGTGTTAATGGTTGTAGCCTCGACGCGCATTGCATTAATAACGTCAGATGGTATGATTGTTCTTGTAACCCTGGATATACTGATGATGGTTTAACCTGCGGTATCTTGCCCACGGAAACAGGTAGAGGTGGGGGGGGGGGGGGGGAGAGGCGTGTGAGGAGGGGTTATAGTCAATATCTGGAGCCCATTATTATGGGCTCCTGTCAATATCAAGCTAATGGACAATCCTGACGAACAGATCCAATCTGTTTAATTCTGTTCTGTGATGTTTACGACTTCTCATACAATCGTGCGCGACTTACTATAAAGCTTACCAGTTACATTACTTCTAGTATATACCAACCTGGTATTTTTAGCAATCTGTTTGGCCCGCCATCTCGTGATACTCAACTCTATTCATATTCTAGGATGTGAATAGTACCGGGAGCGTTTACCAGTTGTCAACAAAAACCGAAAATTCCGGTTGGAAGTTCAAATGGTACAACTCACTTCACCGGAAAGATTCCGGAAAAGATGGAACTCCTCTGACGTATTCCTCTTTTCCCGTTCCACCCGAAATGACCGGAAATTCCGTACCATTTGAAAAATCCCACTCGACCTGGTTCACCTCGACAGCTTTTCCCGTCTTTCGATACCGCCATTTTGATATGTTATTGTTTTCTTGGAGCCGCGAGATACTCGGGCATGGCAAAACGCCATACCGGGAAAATCCTGTACCATTAAAAGAGTTCCATTCCAACCGGATTTTTCATTGCCCTTCATTGCGATTGCTAAAGATTTTCATTCAATATCATTCTTGACTTCCTCGTTTTTTTCTTTTCGCTTAGCCCGGATCCCTGGATGGAAAGTCTTCGAGAGCTCCCAATATTATGCTTACACGGTCCGTATGTCATAGGAAGATGCAGAAAAAACTTGTAATGATACAGGAGGTCGGCTGGTAAAGGTGGAATCACAGGAAGAAGTTGACTTCCTCCGACCGAATGTTCTGTGGTCAGGTTATTGGTATTGGACCGGGCTTCATTACTGATAAAGAAACAGAGAACGTCTGGAAATGGTCCGATGGAACGCCATTGGGTTCGTATTCCCTGTGGGCATCAGGGAATCCTGATAATTATAACAAAAATAAACATTGCTTGGCTATATTTGAAGGGAAACCCCGGGGGAAAACTTTACTAGAGGGTCATTGGAATGACATGAGATGTTCTTCTACAAGATATTTTATTTGTGAGAGGTAAAGGAGATCGTTTTGTAAGATGTTAAAAAGATACGGCCTTTCTGCCTTGAAAAACTGACGCAGACACTGGAGGAAGTCGGGTGGTATCAAAATATCTGCGTCATTGACCAAACGTGATCATGAGGTCAAGATGGCTGGTCGAGTTAAATAAATAATAGATGAAAAAAGAACTCGATAAATATCCAGTTATCCTGACCGAAGAATCCTGCTCAATAAATGATTTATTGTATGGTCATTTTCTTTGTTATGTTTCACGGGACAAAGCGGGAAATCCCGAGTACGCTAGACTGGTCAATCGTGCCCGCTCGGTTAGCCAATCAGAACTCAGATTCGCCTCATCCTACCCGCTCTAGAAAACAGCCATATAGTAAGAGGATATTACATTTCCACGCGGAGATAAAAAAGTTCTCTTCGAATGTTGAAAAATATTTCACTCGTTCGCTGAGCTCAATCATTTCGTGTCTCTAAGCGACTTTGTGATGTTCTATTTATTTTCATTGCGCAAGTGAAATACCAAATTGTTACACTTTCACCTTGTAAGGGGCGATTGATTATGTTACGTACATACCTACATACAATCTTTATTGAACCTTCCCATTGCAATTGGGACTTTTAAAACTACTATATACTATTACAGAATAAAATTACCAATAAGTCTAATAAAAACTGAAAACCTACATGCTTAAATTAATTAATTTAAGGCTAATTACTTTGTAAGAATTAGCTAAATAGCTTACTTTTTGGAAATCTTAAAAGTTGTCACAGTACTACAGAGTTTCAAAGTCAGTGCTAAGGAATTCCAAATGCTAACAGTTCGGTAGCAAAAAGTTCTTTGTGCAGAGACCGTTTTAAAAAGCTAAGCGGGACATTTAATGATTGAGAATTCCTAGTGGCATGTCTGTTTGCAATAGATCGTTTCGTAAACTTAGAGCTCAAATATTCAGGGGCACTGCCAGTCATGCATTGAAAGGCCAAAATGGCACTTCGATAGTAAAAGCTGACTGGATACCGATACCTGAGACGTTGTAGTTCAGGCGTAACATGATCGTATTTCCGTGTTCCGCTTACTATTCTACTTGAAAAGTTTCTAGACTGTAGTTTATCAATATTAGGCTTTGAGCAGATTGCCCACACATTAGAACAGTTAAAATTAGGGTATTTATGACATTTGTAAGAATACTTAACTATCAAAAGAATGTTTGTCACGATTTATTTGTCCGAGACGAGACATACATAACGAAACGGACGATACATAATGTGCTCATCATACGATGAGTGAGGGTCCAGTAACACTCAGTCCCAGATCCTTTGAGCAGATCCTACAGTAGCTACGTGACATTTTCACGAATGGCGTTGATTTCTACTGAGACGTTCAGTTTCATGCTTTCACACGAAAGCTCGCAGGACATTTAAACTTTGTTCACGCACTTATAAAAGTAATTTCAAAGATGAAGAAAAAGTTTCTTTTCTTTTGACAAAAAACAATAACAGTAATCACAATCATCATCATGATAATATAATCGAAATCTTAATCGTTATCTTATTCGTTACCGTAATTTCAATCATGATCGTAATCGTAGTCGTAATTGTGATCCTGATCATGATCGTTATCGTAATTGTGATCACGATTGTAATTTTAATCGTAATTGCAATCATAATCTCAGGCCTGAGTTTTTTTCAAGCTTTAATTTCACAACTGCTTAAGTTGTGTACATAACTGCGATGATCAATGAATGTCATTACATATTAATCCGCAGTTCAAATATATGGTCTTTCATATATTCATTTGCATAATCTTAATCATGGCTTTTCTTGTAAAAGTTTTAAAAAGGTGGAATTTGTATTTATCGCTTTCCTTTATTGTTATTAGGATCAGCATTCCTATTGAAACTAAGCTAACTTGCTAACACTTACTGGTTTTTATTCCTTCTACTGTGTCCATTCTAGGTTCAATTATGATGTTTGATTATTCAATTGAAAAAATAAAGGCTAAAAATTGAAACCACTTAAGAATAAAGCTGCAACCAGTACAGTATTCAAGGATGCTACAGTACAATGTTCAAAAATGCCTCATTACTTATTCTCCTTATAACTTTGCTCGAAAATAACAATAATTATGATCAATAGATCAGTAGTCGCACTCGCCATTAACAAATTAAATTCCAACTGCGCGGGAGTGCGATTTTGTTACCACTCGTATTATTAGGCTCCACCAGGAGTTATTATCATACGGGGCTCCTGGCTCCACGCAGTCCAATAAAGCTGCACGTGCAAAATACAGTCTGGCAAGTTTCTTTATCTTCCTCTGCAAACTAGCCTGCAGAGCAGGCGTTCTTTAACTAAAACTCGGAGGTACATTGATCATGGCCGCCATCTTGAAAAGCAACGGAAAAGACTAAAGGGGAGGGGCGGAGAGGCGAGAGGACCACCCATAGTGCTGACCTGTGGGCAGGCACCTCACATGAGTCCCGTTCGTGCTCATCCCCACTGGGCAGGTCTGCTGTCCAGTAAAAGCTGGTAAAACTAAAACTAAAAACAAAGGGCTTGCGCAAAACACGGCGACGACGCCGAGTAGGAGGGCATAATGACACTTAACTTGCAAAATGCGTTTTGGTAGGTTTATTGCTTTACCCAGGCTCTTGGTTCCTAAAATGGGCTAATGTGCAACGTGGCTATCGCCTTGAGAAAATCGGAATGAATGATGTGAACGCGAAAAAATGGAAACCTGGCGTTTTAAAGAAATAAGAAAACTGATTCTACTTTTTATTGTTGTCGTTCTCAGTGTCGTCGTCTTATTTCCTCAATAGGCCTTGTAGGACGCCGGCCAAGCAATGTTCTGTAAATTAATTCAAAATTTCTTCAAGGTAATGGTAGGGAATTTTCTAAAATTATCCAGTCAATACAAATGACATACAAACGAACCCAACGTACAAGCTGAATCAGAGTTGCCTGACTCAAACTTGAAAACCAACAAAACTGTTCAATTCCTGTTGTAAAAGTATTGTTGTCATAAAATAGCTTTCCAGGCCCAGTAAGTTAGCGGGACTTTAAGAGAACAAGCTCCACGTAATCAACTCTACGGGCCCCGAGCTGACTTCAGGTCATCGCCAACCGGATGTTTTTACAGTTCTTGACACGGCGCAAGTACAAGTTAACTTTGAATAGTATTGCTTAACCGCAAAAACCAACAAAATAATTCCCTTTGCAAATATCAATATCGCGATCATAAAATAGCCGTTTTTGGGCACAGTGGTTCACCACGTCTTTCGAGAAACAAGCCATCGGAGAAGCTGATGTTTAGGTTGGTATCAACCTAGTCTGCGGCGTGCAGGTTAACGCCTTGACTTGCAATGGTTAACTTTGAGAACCAACGAAATTGTAATTCCCGTTGCTTTCCGAGCTCGGTAACGTACTGGACCTTTCGAGAAACTGTTCCCAAGTAAACGCTTTTAGAAAACAGTCCTAAGAAAGTACGCGCGCTGATTGGTTAGAAATCGTGTTTCTATAACTCGATAGAAACACAGAACTAGCACGAGCTGTTGACGTAATGATGACGCGAGCAAAGAGAATTTACATTTTGATAATCAAAGCTAACAAGTTGCTTTTCTTTTTTTCGTCGCGGTGTTTTCTAAAAGAAATAGAAAACATGTTCTTCGTGTTTCTATTGAGTTATAGAAACACTCGTGAAAGTTTGGGAGAACTCGAAAAAGCTGTGGAAACACTCGCCTGCGGCTCGTGTTCCCACAGCATTTCTCGTTCTCCCAAACTTCCACTCGTGTTTCTATAACTCGATAGAAACACGGTACATGTTTTCTATTTCTTAATTACAGTTCTTGGCGAATTAGTCAGCTTGCCGCACAATTTCAATGTTGACTTTCAACTGTATTAGTTAACAGTTTGGGAACCATATATTCCCGTTGCGAACATTGGGATCATAAAACAGCTTTCTGGGCTCTGTAATTTACTGAACCATCGATCGAGAAACAAACCCAAAAGTAAAATAAATGTTTTTGTAGTTCTTAGCGAATAAACCAGCCTGGCAAGCAAGTTAACTTTGAGTTGTATTGCTTAACCTTAAAAACCAACGAAATCGTAATTCTCTTTACGTGAATTGCGATTATGCAACAGCTTTGGGCGGTTCACATTTGTTAACTCCTCTCGTATCGGAAAATTGTTCATAAAGACTTTCTTCTTTATTTTTCTTTGGGTACGTCATAGGATCGTGTTGTTAGGGTTATTCAGGAATATTTCTAAATTCTAAATCCTCTGATACCCAGCCGAGTTCAATAACTTGGCAAATGAAAACTTGAGTGGGTTTGTTAGGGACGTTATTAAAGATATAAGTATTAGCATTTTATGCCCTGATTTTATCAAATCAAACAAAATTGTTCTCAATGAAAACGGAACGCATTCAAGGAAAATATATCGTGGAGTACTTCCAGCTATTTTCCAGTTGTTTAAAGGCCGTTTATCGCATCACACTAAGAAACGTGACCTGCATACTGTATTTACCCCCTGAAGACCCGAAATAGTTTTCTTAGATTAGTTATGCTTCCAAATTCCAATCTTCAATGTTGTGGAAATCTGACTGAGCAGTTGGTACTTTGAAGAAATTTTGATATTTTGTGTATGGACAGGGATTGGGCATGACATCTAGTTATTCAAGGACTCGGAGATAGATTTGACTAGTATAATATTAATTTTTAATATTTCAGAAGCATAATATGTTTTTGTGTCTATACCACGTCAAATTCATTTTCCTTGCTCTGCAGTAAAATGAGGACTAGGTTTTTTATTTTAATTTTGGGAGCACGTTACTACCATCTCTAAGCTACGTTCAATGTATTTTTTCCAGCTTTTATTTTGACATGAAAAGGGTTTTCCACTTTCGTACTATTTTTTACTAGTTTTAAAAATTCACGTATTTCATTCCTTGACTGTTGAGTGTTTTCAATAATTGACAAGTTTACGAAAGTTGAAGCAATGTGGTAATGAACACACCGCGCCTGTTATTGTGTTAAGAACTGTTGCTGGAGCAGGTGACACCCGCCATTCTTTCACGAGTAGAAACGGTCAGAACCAGCGTCCATTTTAATGAGTCGGAGTCCAAGCACCGAGATACCGATTCGTCTGACCTAGGGTCTCCAAGCAATCATTCCGTCGTTACGAACATGTTGAAATTACTGTTAAAGCAAGGATGTCTTTAGCAACAGTGCTTGCAACACTTATCGTTTCTTCGGGTATAGTAAAGTGTGGTAAGCCTTAGTTGTTGTTTTAAGTGAAATGTGTGATGCCCCAATTTTCTTACTTGGATGTTTTGTTTAGAAATTTTGTCTGTATAATCTAAAAAAAAAGATGACAAAAGAAAAAAGAAAAAGTAGTAGCTCTTAAGAGCTACGGTCAGGAAAAATCGAGCAAAATCGGAATTTTCTGGCGAAACTTGGCGGAGTCAATTTCTTTCATCTTTTGTCCATAATAAGGTTTTATAAAAGTGAGAATCATGGTAGGTAGGGCTTTGATTGTCCAGAAACATTTTCAATTTGAGAAAATCAAGAAAATCGATCGAGGCCTTACGAACTGAAAAATAATTGAATTTAAACCCGGAAAATCATCACTTTTAAACGTGCCCGCGTTTGTCTTAGAAGAAGCGTAGGAATCAGGAATTCGTGATATCGAATAACAATCTTTCCTTGATGTGATATTCGATGAATTTGTGGTTGTGGTTATACCTGGCAAATTTAAACGTTCTAGAACAAGCGGCATGTTTTTACAACTAGCGAACTCTGCAATATAGTGGCAAAGGTCAAGCACACATTTCAGTATGCGGTATAAATCGAAATATTCTCAAACTTAGACTTTCAGTTTCAAAGGTCTTGATGTACTTCATACCGTGATATCAAACTGGGTTCATCGTTGAGACGTTCACAAAATGTCGTTAAAGTTAGCGTATTTCGGTCATGACGTTGGTTGGCAGAATCAAATTTACGCCTAATTGGACTTATGTATCTACTTTTTAAGAAATTGTTGAGCTGTTCAATACGTTTTTCAAACTCAATTCCCGTAGCACTAGTCTCAGTGTCTTCTAATATGGTTGATGGTAAATACAATGACGTTTCTGGCTCCGATAAACCATATGCCACTGAACTAGGCACTCTCTTAGCAAGCGGAGGGGTTGAGATTGATTCCTAGTAGGAGAAGTAAAATTTGTGTACTTTACTAATGAGACAGAACTCCGATTCTTATCGGTTTAAACATCTGCTATAACAAAACCCTTGATTTGAGGCCTACATAAACTATTTTCAGTACCAAAATGTTAACGAATGCACAAATATAACGCAAAGAAAACGAATGCAAATTTTGAGAAAGAAAAAGCTGCATTTTGAATGAGGACTAGAATTTATGGGAAGCTTGTTCTTTCCAACATAGTGAAATGCGCCAATATATAGGGACGAGGCAGACCAGGCAGCAACTGACATAACTCCTACCCCTGACATTTTTTCTACACTTAAGCATTTCTTCTATAAAAACACTTGTAACGCTTAAGTGGACGACTGCCGGAAATCACCTCGCGCATAAAACAAGCACGCGTCCACTATTTTAAGCAAAGTACAGTAAAGCGAGCCTTGTAATGAGGCTAGCATGCCTTCAATACAAATTTTCGTGTTTTGAAAACGATGTTGCCCGCTAGTTGCACGCACTCATAGGCGTGTTCTTTTGGTCCAAACGCCGGACGAATATGCATGCTTTCATTCTCATAATGTACACTGAATTGATCATTGGCATCATTTTAAACATTTATACAGAATTACCTGACCCCCAGGTAGCGTAGCTAATCTAGGCGGGCCCGGAAATTAGGAAAAATAAGAGTGCTGAAAAAAATTATATTTCTAGGAAAGGAACGTTGAGATAAAAAAGAACAACCGTAAACGGAAAGAGAAAAAAAGCTGAATAAGGAGCAGTTTAATGTACTGCCAGTTGAGCTGTCTTTATCAAGTTGTCGCTTTTTAATAGCGTTAATACGTCTTTAACTTGGATGTTAAATAAGGAAAAGCTCTAACTATGACTTACTTTCCTTATGACTTACTTACTTGACTTAGTTTCCTCAAGAGAAAGGCACTCTAGTTTTGGGAGCTCCTCGTCGTCTGAGTTTCTTTTTGTGGGCAGCTCGTATTCTACTGAGCAAAAGTCTACAGTTGCGGCAAACACTTGCAGAGCAAGATTGTTTCAAAAATTTCCGTCTCTACTAACTATTTTTCAGCGCGATGCGAGGTCCTTTCTTAGAAGCCAACGTAAAGGGCTTTTTAGAAGGAGGAGGACAGGAAATTGTCACGGATTTACAATCCCAAACACTAGAACAAGGGTTACAGGGAACAGTGTGAGCAGTGATTCTCTCCGGTCAATGAAAGCCTTTTCAGTTGAAAGCTTCACGTGTAATCTAACTAAGGCTTCATCAGCATCTGATTGAGTGAAAGTATAGTAGCACTTTTGTGTTGGTAATAACTGAATTTGCGAAAAAGTAAAGAGTTACATTAGTCATCAGTTGCATGTAACACTCAACTAGGTATATGTTTAAGGTAATTAACGCTCCTGAAACAACTGCAATAAGTAATCCAAGTTTCTTCCATATTTGCCATGTCCTCTCTCTGCTTTTGCGACTTTTGTGGTCCAGCTGCAATGGCTCGATATGGGCGGAGGAATCTAGCACTTATTTGATCCTAGACGCCAGCCATTGCCCAGAGACGAACGGTGTCAACGGTAGGGAAAAATCGTCAAATCCGAAAGGTTCAACTCCGTGGTGAACTGGAGGTAACAGTTCTTGTCAGAAAAGGGTTAATTTCGGTTTCTACGTCGGTTATTGACAAGGAAGACTTGTGACCGGCAATGTTCCTTTTACAATTTAGGAATGGTATAACCACAGTTGATTTGCTCCTATCTATGGGGCCATAAGAGCAAGGACCTCCGACCAAGGAGCTAAAACAACATTTGACTTCCATGATGGCATGAACAGCAAGACAATTTTCCAGTTTCTTGAATTAAATTTGTATCTATTTTACTAATTCAATTTATTTACTTCTGTAAACAGAAACTGTGCGTAATATTATTACTCATATTCTGGAATTTATATTATGTGGTGAATTAAAAACAGGATAGGGATGTTTGACCAGTTCTTTTTCTTTCTTTTCTTATTTTTTTTTTAGCATTTTATCATTTAACATTTCAACCTTATAGAATTCCCTTAGTGATGCGGCTTTTATCATCAGCGATCAGACACAGGAGAAATTGACATCGAGATGTTTACTAGATCAAAGATTAGATTTCATAAGCAAACATGTTAGAGTGCAAACAAGACACATGGCGTCGAGCTGAAGACGAAACCTTTCTTTATTGTATTTAAAAATTGATCTAGAGTTCACGAGAAATCTAATTTGGCAGATGAAAAATTGGTCTGCAAATTGTCACGGTAACGTAACAACGGTTGTTTACTGTTACAGTAATGTTTTAAAAACGAATAATGGTAATTAAATTCAAAAGCATCGTGTGAAGCGTTCGATAAAAAACCCAAGCTGATTTTTATACATTACCAACAAGAACATTAAATTTCTCAAAAGGCAAAGTTTAAGAGAAATCGGCTTTATACCACATAGCAAAAAACATATTTAAATTTTAGCTGTTTTGTGGGATTTTTCCTGTTTAAAAAACGGACAGTTTCCTAACCACTGTCTTGTTCAAATTCTGCTGGAAACCTGCGGTACTTCCTCTATCAATACAAAGTATAAAAATACTTAGGATCTTCTTTCCTTGCGAATAGTGAGTCAGTTCACAATGTTAATTTCACACTATCGTGCGGGTTCTTTCGGGATCCCCGAGGGTCAAACTTGTTCTCAGTTTTCTAAAAAGGTAAGCGCTCCTACAGAAAACTAAAGGTATCAAGTTTGTTCTCTACTTAATGACTTGTTGTAGCCATAAAATAAGCGAAATTGATTTCACGTATTCTGCCACTGTATGCTCGATATTTTCTGACCGCCACTCCGAGTAAGTTACTTTTTTTGGGGGACTCCATTGTAAATACATTCCACTTGTAAGATTTAAATATATATATATAAAAAACCTCAGGAATTGGGGTCAGTCCAACTGGTACAACCCGTAATTTCACAGCTGGTTAGGTTGTATACATAACTGCGATGATCAATTAATGTCATTACAAAATAATTATTGTGCATAATATTAAGGTTTTTTCACATATTTAATACTCCCAAGGCTTTACTTTTGTAGAAAGTGACTTTAAAGTTGCGTTCACATTTTAAACCCTGTTAACTATACTTAGTTCGGGGTAGTGTTTATTGCTGGTTTGGTTTTGTTTTTGCATGTTTATGTTAATTTCACACGCACACATGCTAAAGAAGAAAAGTAAGAGACCCCATGCTAATTACGCGGGATGACGTAGTCAGCCAGCGTATAAAATTCGGCAGCGCATTCCTTTCGTCGTCTTGGGAGTCAAAAATTGCCTTGTGTTTTTAACTTTCCCGTATCCCGAGCCCGTCCCGAAAAATTGTGTGATTTTTATTGGCTGTAACTCCGAATCACGTGCAAGTCAGGTTGGATTGCACCATGGATATCCATGATCGCACAATCAGCAAAAAACATACTGCGTCAGCAATTTTAAACCAACACATCCCGCGTAAACGCCTTCAGGCGTCTTCTTGTTGGTTACTCGTTTGTAGACAAACGTAGTCCATGCTGTCGAAAATTGCGCGTTTATGTTAGGGTTTTAGTTTTCACTATCAATTACCTCATTTATTCGTTTAGGTTCACATTACTTTCTTCAAATAAACATGTCAATCACTTAATCGTGGGGAATAATGATCGGAAATGAACAGTGACAGATTAACCAATTAGATGTAAGAAATACTCCATTAGTAGCACGTGGGAAAAAAGAACCTTTGTCTTTAACTTCTTTAAACGATCAACAGCGTCAAAGAGGAATTACAATCGTGATTTTATTCCATCGTGTGTGGTTTGCTAACGTGAGTTTATCGGGACATAACGCAGTGTTGGAAACAATCTCAAGATTCCCAACACAAGCATCCTACTTGAGTTTAAGGTATCAGTAAGTGGAAAATTTGCCATTTGGATAAATCTTAAGGTTATCTTTAAAATTAAAAAAACTCCGCGAAAAAATATTATATCTGTCGCTAGTTATTGCGCGATTAAGATTTTTTGCACATGAATTACTTAATTGAGAGTTGACAAGTTATGTCAAATGAATATTAATTGTCGAGGCAAGGAGTAACGTGACATCAATAACATGTTCAATTTGACACGCGATTTCGCGCGCCATAATCAATGCACGGATGTCTTCGAGGACGAACAAGCGATCTTGCCCTTTTTCATGAGCTAAAGGAAGGCCAAAGGAGGCAAAAAACACTTTTGACAAAAAGGGGGCCGCTAAATTAGCGGAAAGCGACAAAGGGTCTTATTACAATCAAGAAAAATTGCTGGATGAACTCGATCGCGATCACGAAGCCAGCGCGGAGCAAGCCGAAATGAGCGCAAGTCGCCGTAAAATACAATTGCAATAGACTGTCGAAGCAGAGGAAATTGAGGAAGTGAAGTTTACGTTTACGACGTCCGCTCCAGCGTTTCCCTTTGTGCGCTTGCATTTTCTCGGGGATCTACGGGCCTTTGGCATCTTTACTGACATGGTCATAACTTTGAAGATTAGTCAACCAATACGTAAAATTTCATCACCAAACATCAAAAGATGATTTCACGTTTACTAATCTTGGAATTCTGACTTTAAACATGAAAAAGCGGTATATTCACAGGAAAATAATTTACCGCGCGCCGTAGCAGTAAATTTGTACCTGTTCCACGTTAACTGTTACATTCCTGTTGTTATATAGAAAGTTGATTCCTCTGCGGTTTCTCCTTTGCTGTGATAATCTCATAACACTTGGATGCCGCCGAATTTTAGTTTTTCTCTGTTTCTCGAAAGTAAAAAATACGCGACTTGTACGTGCATTTCGAGTTCCAAGTCGTCAGCCCCTGGACCAAATTGGCTGAAATTCGGAGAGCATGTTGTCAGAACGTTCGCCGACAAAACTGTGTCTGCGAATTCTGATTATTCTTCTCATTAAAAAGTTATGCCATTTTTCGCGGGCAGTTCTATTTTTGTCCCTTTCAAACTTTATCCTCTTGTAAAAAAATAACAAACGCATGTGCCAAAAATCTGAGACACTGTTTTTGAGGTCTATGTGTGAAGAAACGGATGCCATGTTTATCATTTTCTCCGACCTAAATTTAGCGGGCCTATACCTTGATTTATGGCTTCCTGAAGCTTTGTAAACATATTCACATTTTCGAAAAACGGTATATTTTTTACCGTTTAAACAGATCGGGTCATAATCTGTAGTTATTAAGCTTCCAGAAAAAATATACGGTTTGTTCCACCGTCACATAAACTTCTTAGCCCTTTAAAAGTTCCTGTGGTGACCAGCATCCAATTTCTCATTGCGACATGCACTGTTCATCAACCATTCAGGTTACTAGAATAACGAAAATGATCACCATAAAAAGTTTTATTGATATTTTAACAAATTCTCCTCACTAGTACCATAACAAATATATGAGAGCAGTTAGGAGAAAGTGAATATTGATGCTGGGGCTTAAAGGGTTAATCTTAGTTAAGGTGATTTGAGAAGCTGTGCCACACCAAAATATCTATCTCAACTATTTTTTTAAAAATAGTTAATAGCGTCAATGTGCGAACTTTGTAATGTTTTAAGCTTCAATTTGAACTTAACTTTGAGCAACAACGACAACAACAACGAATCTTTATTTACAATTATAACTAGTGGTAACCACAGGTTAGAAAGTGCGGGCCTAGATGCACTTAAGGGAAAGTACGGGGACGAGAGTGTATAATTTTAGATTGCAAAATACATTCGTGTGGACGTTTTTTGGGAAGGTTGCCCTTAAGTTGTAGTAGATCAGCTCCGTAAATCGAAACATGTCAAACTGCTCCTTCAAAAAGTGAAAGTGGCTTACCAGAAAAGTTAACAGTATAAGATATGTTGCAACTCACCGCTTATCTTCACGGCAATGTAAATTTAAATAGATCGTGAAAACTTGTCAGACAACGCTAAAAGTCACAGCAAATCCCCTGAAAATCGCCTCAACAACTTCACCAAAACGTCCTTCGATCTTCCAAGTGACAGGTCGTGCTACGCGCGAAGAGCTTCAAAGATTAAAACAACAGAGATGCCCTTGAAATATTGAATTGATTTGGCTCTACCAGAATAATTAACCGCCGAGAAAACTGTGGAATTAATAGCATGTTAGTAGTCAGTTCAAATAAATTACTTTGTCAGTTGTCAGTTATATTGTTCGCCCTATGTCGCTAGTCGGTTAATAAGATAGCCGTCGCGCAAGTAGCAGTGCTAAATTAAGTCGAGGCGGGAGGCAGTACAAAAGAAATTTGGCATTATGTATTTACTAAAATACTAAATAGTAGCTGCAATTTTGATTTATCTTGAACATATCATCATGGAAAAAAATATTGCGGGTCCCCAATAGGGTTCTTCAATCCCGCAATCCCGACCAAAATTTTCCTTCGATCCCCTAATATCCCGACGATTTTTATCGGCTAATCCCGACCACGGACACACATTCTCATATCCTTAAGGTAATTCAAAATTAGGGGAAGGAGCTTATGCCCTTTTATAGCGCGCCTTCGTGTTTAAGTCCCTTACCTTAAAGAAAGGCCTATTCAGTGGATCCAGATTTCGTCTAAACAAAGCCAAGGCCATTCCGTCTAAGCAAAGCATTGACAATGAGCTCCATCTCTTTCTACCAAAGACGAAGACAGTTAGTTTTATTATTTTTCTGTTTTGCCTCCAACTGGGTGATAAGTCAACTTTTCCTAAGACCTTTGATCACTGGACGACTTGTTACCCACTGAGGCCGGACGGTGACAACGTATTTTAAAAAATAGCCCTCTGAGAGGACATGAGTTTACTGGTAAAACCTGAATAGAAGAATTAAGGAAAACGGAAACTCATTGAATGTAGTTATATTATTGAGGTTATGAGATAAACGGACAATCGATGAGCGAACTTAAAATGCGCTGGAGGATTTCAGTATACGTATCACCTCTTTACTCAAGAAAACTCTATGACACGCAGGAGACATGACATGAAAAAAAACAGACGTATTCGTGATAGAACGCTAGCAGATTTATATTGAACTCGATAGTTTACACACTAAACCGTTTACCATTTGTTAAATGTGAAGGTTTTTTTTAAAGTCCATCGCTACCTTTCTTAACAGTAAAGCCAACCCGGCAAAGTAAAGTTTTGTTCTTAAATCGGATTGTCCTTCCGAACCGGGACCCTTCAAAGGCGAAAATTAGTGTCATCAGCTAACGATGGAATTTCGTCTCTGACATCATCGTCAATCTCTTCGATATTATTGAAAAATGACCCTTCTTCAGAATCTTCACCACTGGTAGAGGTAGAAGGAAGGGTTTCAGCCCTGGCCATCGTAGTCTTCTGTCTGACAGAGCGCTTACACAAAGCTGCATCAAACGTTTGCCTCCAGTTGCTCATGCTCTTCATGTGTTGAGCTGTCGTAGGCGCAGGATGCAAAGGTTGCATGACAGGTATGGCCGACAGAAGAACGGCACGTTAGGGCACCGGATACCACGATTTTAGATTTGTAAAGTAGTAGGCCGCCTAATGGGATGTTCTCTTAAGGCCCTAGCTCTTTTGCCACTTTTCCAAAGTTTCTTGCGTAATCTAGCATCGTGAAAGCGGATCGTTGTCATACACAACGGAGTGGATGTTTTCAATAAGTTAAGGGCATTGTATCCGTGAAGTTCTAAGACTTTTTGAAGCTTCTCAAGGCCACCTTTTAAAATCTGAACTGATATAACAGTATTACATGCAACATTTCCTTGGGGGCCGTTGAGGCCTCTCGGTAAGTTAGCCAACTGTCCCCTGATGGAATCCTCTTTCCCACGCAAGACCTGAAGAATGTCACCATGCTTCACAGACCTGCAAAAGCTTGCAGGTTGTGTGAAAACGTTTCTTTATGCATCGCCTGTTTTTCTTTTTCCGCAACTTATTCAACGCAACAGGAGAGACTGCAGCTGTTGTCTAGGGTAGATTGTCTAGGTAATGGAAGAGACTAGTTCCACAATGACCACAATATATGTTTAAGTGTCCCACTTAACGGTAGCTGAAACGTCAACTATTGGCATGTCCGGTGGAAGGCCAAAAATAATTCTAGCAGCACGGCAATGTTGTCTTTCCAGTGTTTTAAATAACTCTGTCTGATTTACCCCGCCCCAGACGGGCATCGCGTACGTAATGGATGGCTGGACAACCTTTATGTATCCTTTGGTTTAGGCAACCTCGTGATTAGCTCAGGTACACCAAAATATTCATTTGCTGATTCTAGTACATTAAGTAGAGACATACGTAATTCCTCCAATATTAGTACTCTACTTTCCTATACAGACGATTGTCGAACTGTTCAGTTTGAACCAGCCATGGAAAACAAGGTCCTACAAAATCACGTAATTCGCAGCTTGGAGACAGCAGACGAGGACATGTGTCTAGTCCAGTGCTATAGGGAACCTGACTGTGTGTCAATCAATTACGGACCAATCGGAAATGAACAGAAACTGTGCGAGTTAAATGACCGCCATCACTCACAAGTGTCCAGTGGCGATTTTGTTGCTAAGAACGACCACATTTACAAAACAGTGCGGGTAAGAAGCAAATCTACCAATATGAAATGTAGCACTCGGAATACATTTTATTTTTACCTGCTTGGAAGAAAACTGAACTGGAGTTGACGCAAATTTAGTTGTTGATCATCACTTAGTAGTTGCTGTGTGATTGAAGTCGAGTTCAAAGCTTTTTCATATCGCCCCAAAGGCCATTTTATTAACGACGACTAAGTTATATTTACATATCTCTACTGACGTGTTGTTTTACCATTTTCTTCTACATTTCTTCAATCATGGACTGAGGTCTTTTAGAATATTCCTTTTTTTTCTCGAAGCAGCTTATAGTAGCATTGTTAGAGATGAGGTTTGATGATAATGAGAATCGGATAAGCTCTGTCCACTACAGACTTATCGCCACAAAAACAAAGAACTAAATATCAAGCGAGCTGTATATGGCCTCTATACCCCACCTTATACTCGACCTTGATATCACGGGAAGGAATGATGCGAAGGAAAAATTCCCATTTATATAATTTTTAAATGCTCTAACCGACATAGAGTCTAGAAAAAAGAGATTTGTTAAAAATATGTTACCACGTAGCCCTCACACTTTCTATTGCAAAATTTACAATTTTCCGCTATGATGAAAATGATTTCAGAATTTCTGCCTGACTAATCCTTGTTCAAGCGCTGCAACCTGTCAAACCGGATTTACTACCAAAGGATATAGATGTGTGTGTCCACAAGGTTACCATGGAGACCACTGTGAATCAGGTAAGTAGGCCTTATCTACTGGTAAGTCTTGTAAGGTCGTCATCACCACATCAAAACCCCAAGAACTATAACTTAATGGCACAGATCCATCATCCTTCAGGGTTAATACTTATTGAACTTGATCGTTATAAATCAGTCCCTGTAAGTAGAATTAATTTGTTATGAACTATTATGGAAAGTATTCGTGGTTCATTTTTATTTTCTTTCCTCAAAAGCGAAATATATTTTTTGGGCTTGAATTATTTACATTTTGATAGGATTGAGGCGGAATAGGACTAGCAACTTAAATTAACAGTATTGCCTTGGTTATCACAAATTCTTTGTTCTGATTGCTTGACTCTTACATCGTATGATCGCTATACCAGCACAGAGTGTGTAAGGGACATGCAGACTGAAGTGGTAAATCAAAATCATTCAACGTAGCTTTCATTTGTGCCCAAAACTGTTGAATGCTCTTGCAAGGTTAAGGAAACAGACCGCAATAAACAAAACCTTGTTTGCTACGGTACAGTGTTGTGTACCTTCTGTGAATACAAGAATAATAAGTGCAAAGATAATTATCATTTAACAAGTATCATTCTTTTGTCTATTTTTCTTTTATTCATTATTTTATGTTATGTAATAATATTTCTTATCATATGACGCGCCAGGAGCCCATCACCCGGAGCCTCCATACACACCATATCCTCGAGTCAACCTTTGCTCGTATCTTTTTATTTTTAGAACAGTCTCAAGAGAATAATTTGTGAGACGCTATCACTGGTTTGTCTCTGCATGTGACGTAAAAGAACAACTTTGTTCTGATTGGACGGTACAATGCATTCGTGGGAATTCGAAAGACTAAAAATAGAAAGATACGGGCAAAGGTTGTCTCCTAGGCTTTATAAGGGAGATGGAGGCTCCGGGTAATGGGCTCCTGGACGCGCCCAGCCCACATCACGCAATCCCAAAGAAAACTGTAGTAAAAGCTGACATTTGAAGGGCCTGACGGGTTGACGTGAGTCAGAACCCGCCCGGCCGTAGTGCACTTGTACAGCTTTGTTGTGAAAAAAGAAAAGAAACATTAAAAGAAAACAAAAATGAGAAAATAAGTCATGTTCTTCAATGAACTGCGAATTTCTTATTCTGACTCGATAATATAGAGAAAACGTTTTTATCCTACACTTTCTTTTTCGTGATTTTTCCCGCGCGCGCCAGGCTATTGCTTCCTATTTAGAACGAAAACAAATTTTCAAAACTTAGTCAGTGGTCATATGATAAATTGCTTATTGACTCAGTGGCTAGGTCAGTGGCTAGGTCAGTGGCTACAATCCCGGCCAAAAGTAGTTGGGACACTTGAGGTAGACCACGTATCCCCCATCCCCCCTAATCAATGTTGGAAAATATCGCGTTTTTTCCAACCAAAAGGGAAAAAATCACCCGATTATCAACATTGTTAGTGGGGGGAGGGGACAACTGCCTGCTGTCCCAACTTTTTTGTCCGGGATTGTCTGAAAAAAGAATTTAAAGAATGTCACACAACCAGCTATAAAGGCTTAGAGAATAAGGGAGTTGTACCGTCTTGCGCGTGCTAGTAACGCACACTGCAAAAAACAGAAATCAACAAAATGGATCGAAATCCTCCAATCGTAATCCTAGAAGATGTTATCTTTTGAACACCCTTGTTTCCTGAGGGGTACGCATAAATAAAGAAATAACCGACGGCAGCGTTGAGTTTATAACTAAGAAGTCGTATTTTGGGTAGTTATAACGTTTGTGCAACTGTTCATACGTACTGTTATGCTAAATGGCGTAGTCATTTGCTACCTGGCGTAGTTATTTGTTACCTGAGAGTTTAATTATTTAGCAGAAGTCATCTTTTGAAATGGAAAGTGCAGAACGCCGTACGCGTTTGAACGGTAGAAAAGTGAGGAGTGTTTACCTTATTACTTACAGTAAGGCAAACGTTGAAATTATTTCATCGCGTGAATCATTTGCTGTGGTAGTGCTTGATTCTTTCCAAAATGCTGATGCTACAAGCAAAACTAAAGTTTTACAATGGGTGTGCAGTCAGGAACGTCATCAGAATGGTGAAATTCACTATCACATGGCCGTTAAACTTGATCGAAATCGGAGGTGGCTGACGGTGCGGAATTATGCGGACAAAAAGCATGGCCTAAAATTAAATTTCTCCAGCAGTCACGCTAACTACTTCTCGGCTTGGAAGTATGCGACAAAAGATGACGAAGAGTACCTGGAATCAGAATGTCACCCTGATCTGAAAAATGCGCCACAAACACAAGAGGCCAGCAAAGCACGCATCGCAGGAATGGGAGGAAATGAAAAACGCGGGAAAAAGAGAAAACGAGGACGGCAGTTCCGGCTCTCGATTTATGAAGTTTCTCAAGTGGCAGTGCAAAAAGGAATTAAGAGTAGGCTGGAATTGCTGTCCCTTGCTAATCAGCAGAAGAAAGAAGGCAAAACTGATTTGGCCGAGTTTATCGCCAATCGCGGCTACAAAGCAGTAGAAGAGGCACTACGGGTCGGATGGGAAATGGAAGAGGCTCCAGCTAAATTAGAAAGAAACCAGAAGACTCGAATGGAAATACTTCAGGGATTTCTACAAGAAGAGTGTGTCTCCACTTGTAACAAGAAGTGGCTTACTATTGCCAAAGATATCCTTCAAAGAAATTCTATCCCAGAGGCTTATTTCACAGAAGCAGTAAGAAATCTTCTCATCAAAGGTCGTGGAAAATATCGCAACATCTTGCTGAAAGGGCCTGCAAATTGTGGAAAGACATTCATCCTTAATCCACTTAATTCAATTTTTCATACCTTCAGCAACCCCGCAACAACAAGTTTTGCCTGGGTAGGAGCTCAAGATTGTGAAGTGATCTTTCTCAATGATTTTCGCTGGTCGGAGAAAATAATCCCTTGGCACGACCTCTTATTGCTTCTGGAGGGACAAACTGTTCACTTGCCCGCCCCTAAATCTCACTATGCGGAGGACATTGTGTTCGAAAGGGACGTTCCTATTTTTTGCACTGGCAAGGATGAGCTCGTCTATGTTCGTGGAGGGGTAGCTGATTCTCGTGAAACTGAGATGATGCAAGTTCGATGGAAGGTTTTCAGTTTCAACTCACAAATTCCATCTACCGAGCAAGTAGATATTTTGCCATGCCCTCGCTGCTTCGCAGAGTTTATCTGTGGACATGAAGGAAGTGTTGCTGTAAACTAAGCAGGACCATATTGGCATGTTTTTTTTCCTTTTCAATTCCCTCTAGTGACAGGACGTGTATAAAGCGAGATGCGTTGTATTGTTATCCGCCACAATCAACCGCCACGATTAACCGCCACGATTAACCACCACGATTAACCATTTTTGTCCCAAAAATTGACTCCAAATCGCTTCGGGGCATTTAATTTACAACTGTTTCCCCTTTTATGGAATTATAATAAACTTTTTAACATTGATTTTCGTCAAGAAAATGTAAAACAGAACTTTACGAGAAGGTTTATTTGGTTAACCGTTCAATTAAAATATAAGGTTAGTTAATAGTTAATCTATTGTATCCGATAGACGGTTAACCATATTGTAAGGTCTAAACTCTACTATTTTGCCACCAAATTGCTTCTATCCGGCATTTAAAATAGTATTTGAAGTAAGAAATTTTTGTAACTTGTGCCAATTGGGAAGAAGACGTAATTTTAAGACGCAAAACGGTACTTTCAAATGGTTAACCGTCGTGGTTAGTCGTGCGTTATCTTAACTACTTGTAAACCGGAAGTGTTGTGTCCCGTGAAATCACGGTGAACTGATTACTGTAGACATTTCAGTGGCTTTTCAGTTTTATTGTGCATTTTAACTGAAGAACAAGTATTCTTTATGGTGCTAATAGCATTTAATAGTCAGATTTTTGTAGCGGGTATCTAACCCTTTATTATCTAAAATATATTGATAAAATAGAGTACTATTCACTGCTTGCAACAAATGAATTAATTTACCTTTTTTTGGGCATATACATGGCTGGTAGTATCGCTGTGAAAACACACAGTACAAGTCAATATTTAGTACGATTTCCTTTTTTTCTTATTACATCATTTAGCCGTGATTTCATTCGGACCGATTAAATTGTTGATGGTTTCAATCCGTATTGAGTATATTGTGTTCACCGCTCTTTGTTTGAATTGCTCAAAAGACTCTTTTGTTATGTTCTGTGATACAGCCTGCTCTTTCAGTTTTTTGGAGGCAATGTGAAACAGATTTTCTATTGGATGTAAGTCTGGGCTTCGTGGTGGTAATTTCAACAGAGTTGAATCAGTCCGCGACATCGCACTTTTTGCGAGCGCTGAGTTTTGCGATGGGTCACCGTCTTGTACCCAAATGCGATTATTTCCTTTGTCTGCTGTCTGAAACATAGTATTAAAGTTTCTGTCTATGAAATTGGAAAAGTACGCACCAGACATTTTCTCGTAGGGTTCACAAATAATCACACCTTTTCCGTAACTGATTGCAACCATGAGTTTTAACACTTTTCCGCCAGTTCCCTCTTTTCGTCCCTTGGATGTACAACCCAAGACAAGTCCCTCTGATATCTTTCTCCATGTCCTCCCCTTTGTTGCGCGAGCTTGTTCACATGGATTTGATTTGTGGGCAAATCCAGTTCCGTCCAAAAAGAACGATAAACGCTCAGTCCAAAAATTCTCAGGTAAATCTTTCTTGCACCATTTAGCAAAAGACAACCTTGTTTTCAGATCCTTTAGGAGTCCTTTCTTTCGTGCTTGTAAATAGTAATAGCCTTTTTCATTTAAGAATCTGGTAACTGTTCTTACCGATACTTCAAAATTGTCGATTCCTGCTTGTTCCATGATGCGCGCAGCGGAAAAGTTCCCTTCCTCGGTTCTTAGCGTTACAATGCTTTTGATAATTAAACGCTTCTGTCTCTCTGTAAGCTTTCTTGGACGCCCTTTAGTAGTTGCAAAAGGCGGATTCTGGCGCAATTTGGGCGTGGTCAATTTTGTCGGGGGACTGGTTCGGCTCGGTCAGAATTTTTTGGGTGTGGTCGAGTTGGGTTGAGATGAGTTGGGTGTGGTCAAGTGGGTTTCAACCTTGTTTGATTTTTTGATCGATGATTTTCTTTAAGGGTGTCAATTTTTCAGAGTGGATCGTCGAGTTGAGATGGGTGGGGTGGGGGTCGAGTCTGGCATTAAAATGAAATTTTGGTTTGAGGTTGAAAGTCTAGGGTACAGCCTTGAGAAATGGACAACGGTGAAATGCAAATTGAGTTCAATACAATTTTCAAGTGGATTCAGTTTAGTCTTTGGAATGTCAATGATTTGGAGAATGTTGATTTCATTGTCAAGATGCGTAATGAAATGATTGATTGTCTTCAACGTTTCTTACCTAATGATGTTTGTGAACTTTTTGAAGATGGTGTTTCATTTGAATACGAGGGTTGTGATTTTAGAATATCAACTACAAGAAGTTTAAAGGATGTTCTTAATATTGAAGGTTTGTGTAATGATTTTCATAAAGGTTGTATGGATGATCATGATTATGTAATGAGTTTTTACGAGTCTGAAAGCGAATTTCATGACATGTATGAAGAATTGCGTGACAAAGTATTTGATTATAACGATTATAAAATTGATCGAGTGAAGATTTATATGGATGTTAGTAAGGATTTGATTGACAGCGATGATTATGTTACGTTTGAGCGTTATGTGGTTGATAATGTGTTGAGACGTAAGACTTATGGGGCTGGTGTGTGGAGTTGAAACACAAGATTTACGGGGGGGTGGGGTGTTAAATGTAAGTGGTTATTTTTGTAACATGGATCGTGTTACAAAAGTGTAATTGATGGTCATACTGTAGTGGTATACACAATGGATTGTGATAAAGCTAAACTAAGAAAACGTTGTCCACATGGCAAACAAAAGTATTACTGTAAAGAATGTGATGGTGCTGGTATTTGTTTACATGGTAACCAAAAACATTATTGTAAAGAATGTGGTGGTGTTGGAATTTGTTCACATGGTCGGCAAAAATATCAGTGTAAAGAGTGTGGTGGTTCAGCTTTTTGTACACATGGTAAGCTGAGATGCAGAGAATGTAAACCTCATTTGTATTGTATGCATGATAAAATAAGATGTAAAGAATGTAAACCTCATCGTTATTGTATACATGGTAGAATTAAGACTAATAGTAAGAAATGGATGTGTCATATGTGTAGTGGGGATTATATTTGTCGCCATTATAAGCCAAGAAGGGATTGTGAAGAGTGTGGGCCTTTGTGAGGTATCCAAAGACATTTGTAACGCGTTTCACGTTACAAAAGTTCACTTAATCATTAGACATAAACGACTATAACATTTCTCTTGTATTTCCTAGCTATCTTAATGGCTGATTTAGTACCTGGTGAGTAGTAACTAGAAGGTAAGGCCAATACATGCGTCGCACACTCCATGATAGCTCTATTGCGAATTGGCCCAGCCGCCTTGCCATAATAGTCCCATTGAGGTTCAAACACCTTGAATTCTATTTCGTTTTCAATAGCAAAATCTCTAGCCATTTCATCGACCCCTTCTGCACCGCCAGATACGATCAATTGAGTGTCTGAGAGATTCAGCTTCCATTTCTTGAGGGCTTTACTTATTTGCTCTTTCAAGAAGAACATGTCATCAAAGTGTCTACTGCCAACGATTGCCAATGATGTTATGATTTAAGAATTGATGTGATTTATGAATTGTGTATCTCAATTTTTATCTGAATACCATCCAAGCGGCAGTTCCAACTCCAAGGATTAATACTATCAGGTTGATTTCATGATTGCTGGTTGTTTCTTCTTCTGGTGAAGATCCTTTGATTTTAGGTTGAGGATCAATCTTTGGGGTTGGTGTTGGTTGTGTAGTCTTTGCAGCTGCATGTGGCAACTTGACTTTTGAGGATCCCAGATTATGGCTGATTCCCACAGTCTTAGTCTCTAGGTTTATATTATTGTTGGCACCAAATTTCATATCATCAGTGGCCTTCATAAGGTTGTTGTTATACCCAACTACACTCTCTGTGTTTATGATCATGTTACTGGGCATCAGCCACACTCCAGGGGCAATGGCCAAATCAAGCCTTAACTTAGCTTCTTGGGTAGCCAGTTGATACCTTTGGATCGAACTTAAAATGTCATTCTCGATCACACTACTCTCAAACAGGGCCAAGAATTCTTGTTGAGTCTCGATTGCCCCACCACCAGTTCCCACAATCGAGTTTCTAGTGTTGACTTGAGCTCCCAATACGCAGTAAACAAAGGCTTCAGCAGATCGATTCAACCTGCCAAGTCCAGCTTTAGTGAGTCCATAGCCACTGGTTGGGATGAACCAAGCATATTTGTAATCGGCAAAGTCATCGTTACGGATGAATGAGACGAGGTCACCCTTTTCCTTCTTACCCCCATCATCGGAAAATTTACCACCTTCACCAGGCCATTGATCAGCCTCTTCATCATAATTCCTTACCATATGGACATTTTGGTATCCTCCACCTACTCCATGGTATCCAGCCCCATAATCAAGGAATATGTCACCCAAATCCCCGTTTCTTCCCCCTTTCCATCTAAAGTCAGAGTTGTTTGAGATGCCAAATTCAGCGCACACTCTTTGGTATGCGACTTTGCTGTAAGGGTTGTTGTTGATTACAAAAGGTTGCTCATCAGGCAGGGGACGACTTAGTTCATACAGTATCCGTCTTATGGTGAAGTATACATGAAACTTGATGAAGCTACTCACGACTTTGGGGTAGTTGAGGCTCTCAAAGGGGCTAATCCCACAACCAGAGGTTGCACACCATACTGCAAAGTTCAGTTGTTGAGGCCAGTAATTCATTTCGGGAGCACTTAGCCATTTTCGACTTTGTTTACCAGTCTTGAAAGTTACAACTTGGGATGTGAAAACATTACGCATCTTGGCGGTGAATTTCTTCGTATTGGACACGTATATGTCCAGTGATGTCAGCATGCTTGTAGTGTTGCTGGTGGGGTTGTCAAAGTCGATAGCAGGTATTGGGTAGTATCGTTTGGTCATGGTTAGGCTCGTTGGGAATGAGTTCAGTGTGTCATCAGTCAGTCCGAGATCAATCCAGAGTGGTAATTTCAAACCTGACCGCATCCCATCAGTCCATGTCTTTCCAGAAGGGTCGTCATAGGACATGATTGTCATACCGTTATGTTTCCATCTGATATAGCCTCCATATTGATCAGTCACAAATTTGAATTGGTTCAAATCAGCCTTTGGATACCTATTTCTGAAGTCATCGAGTAAGCCCATCTTCTATCTAGAATTTGGATGGAAGGGTTCAAACTTTTAAGCCATTAGTAAAGTATCCAATAGATAAAATTTAATGAAAATATTAATGTATTGTAAGCCATGTATCCCAGGGCGCCTAAAAATAACAAACCTACAACAGATTTTATATCATTAATTTCTGAACGCAAATGAATTTGACTTTTAGTTGCAAACTCTTCAGAAATTTTCTTTACATCTTTACACCATTTCCTAAGAGCACGAACTTCATCTTTAGTTGCATATTCTGGAATAGGTGGTGACCATATGTTTCTGGTTTCGTTGAGTAAGACCATCTTCTATCCAGAATTTAGATAGAAGGGTTCAAACTTTTAAGCTATCAGTAATATAATTTATCAATTATCCAACGTGCTAAATTAAATGCCACATAAGCTTTGATAAACATGTTTGTTATGGATAAATATAGAATACTTCTATCAATTCTTGAAATCGCATTATTAAAACCATTCAGAAAAGACATAAAATCTGTTCTAGTTACATTTTCCGAACCTTTATTTGGATCCGTGAAATCTCGTAGACGGTCAAAAGCACGTTGTAGGGCTTTGGTTTTCTCTTCTTCACTGAGTTGATTCAATTGAATATTAGGCATGATTATGTTCCTAGTATATCCATCTTTTAAATCTATTTAGTTTAGTATATATGATGTTCATAAACTAAAGTTATGGTCCTCCTTTTAGTTCTTTGAGGATTTCGTTGCGTACTCTCTGCCTCAATACCAATGGGTCCTCTCCATTGATATTTTTTTGAGCTTTAGACCTTATCTCAGCCTTGAGCTTTTCGAAGTTCTTAAGTTCTTCAATGATTAAAGAGAACTGATCATCGGAGATCGTATTGTCACGAAGGGCTTTGGAAACCAGGTCTTCAATGGTGTTTATTTTGGACCTGGCCAGTGTAATGGTGTTTTGATGCTTTACAGCTTTCTTGGACAGGTTCTTGGATATTTGTTGACATGCTATGGATGCACACACAAATACACCACTCACTACACCCAATGGCACAGATGCGATTATTCCGACTCCACTAAGAGATGTGCCCTATCCACCAGCCGCCAAAATGCAAGACAATATACCACAGGTTGAGCTTGCATTCATGAGTACACCCTTGGATCGGTTGTATTTTTTGAGTACTGTCTCATAGTGGTTTAATTCAGACTTTAGCTTGTCCAAAGCATTACAACATTGTTGAAGCCTGAATGACGGCCCATCAGTGGCGGTTGGAGGAGGCGCAGTGGGTTCCAAGTTGGGATATATTGATTTATAGTCACCCATTTTGGAATGAATATCGCTTATTTTTAAGACGTTATCTAAATCGTAAACTAAATGTGATAGGAGAACTCTTCAGATCAAGTTTCTTCCATCCGATGTCGAGGATGCTTAAGTCGAAGTGGTTTATGGGGTTCTTATGTTTTTGAACTGGAATGGCTAGGTAATCCTGTGATGGTATGTTGGCAAGGAGGTGGGAAGGGGAGAGCTTCACAGGTTCTCCAGATTGAGTCTTATTCATATATGACGACTTATTGTCCACTATACTGCACAAAAGTCTCAGTGGCTCCTTAATCTGTATGTTTATGGGGTACAGCTTTCCAGGGGCTATGGTTTCAGGCACCCCAAGACCAACTTGGAGCCCTCTTGTGAGTTTAATGTTGGAACTCTTGTTGGAATACAGGTAATCAACAGTGTCAGTCTCAATGATGGATAGCTTGGCATTATCCGTATCATTGAGAAATATTGCGTGTATATCACGTAGAGAGTATGTACCGGCTTGAATTATTATGATGGGCCGATTATCCTCCTTGGTAAAGATTTGTCGATCTTTGAAGTTGACCAATCGTTTGGGTATGATACAGTCGAGGAGTTGTATCTCCCGAACCTTTTCCAGTGGGGGATCCAGATACACTCTGGTTTCAGACTCGTACATAGTAATGCTCAACATTTTGTTTGATTACTCCTTCTTCATCTTTAAATTTCTATAATCAGCATCTGAGAGGAATCGAGTTTTGATGATGCCACAGCTGGAACATTTACACTTCATCATCGGCCTTCCTTTGGATTTTTCGGTAAAGGTTTCACTACCAGGCACACAATCAGTCAGCTTTTTCTCTTTGATACAGTAAGTCTTCATTTGATTCATTTACGTTTCCTTTTTAACTCTTCTATGAAGTAAAGCACAACCGCCATTATCAACAGCCAAGCATGTTTACTCAGGAATGAGATGGCCTCTCCAGCAGTCTTGAACAGAAAGCTTACAATAGCGCCCACCATCCCAGGCAATATTTCACCAAGTTTCTTCCCAAGGGTTTTTAGCCCGTCACCAACCCCTTTGCCCAATTTCGATAGACCTTTGGAGAGGTTGGAGACTATGACACCAATGACTACTCCAACTGCACCCAAAATACCAACAACAGTGAAGCCGTATTTCTTGAAGATGGCTTTCACACGATCACGAAGTGGCATCTTTTCACGTATCTCATCATTTTGCCTCTCCAGATCGCTTATTTGTTCTTGATTGGAAATGATTCTATTCTTGGCCAGCTCTTCATAGGCGTTAACCTTCTTGATTAGGCTATCTCGGCTTTGTTCAATCTTCTTTAGGCTGGCCAAGTCTTTCTTGTTCTTATCAATCTCGTCTTTGTATACTTTCAAATCATTCAACAAAGTTTCTGCATAGAGTCTTGCATCAACCTTTTCTTTCACTGCAGTTTCGAGATAACTCTCACTTTCAGCGATTCTGGTTTGATGTCGTTCAATTATACCTCTCAACTCTTTCTCAACGGAAACATATCGATCAATTTCGAATTGACTCGTTCCCACCACTGCTCTTAGTCCATCTAATGCATTATGCAAATCCTTAATTTCTTCATTGGCTTCATTCAGTTCTGATATGACAACTTCATTACTGTTTGCAATCTCATCCAAACTTGGCCCAAGGAATTCTTTTAGTGTCTTGGGTATTTTAGTAGGGTCTTGAATATTATACTCTTTAGCATTTTCACGATGTAGTTTGACGACAACTTGGCCAGCTTCATTATATTTTGTTGTGAATTTTGAGGTGTCAGCTTTTGGATATAATAACTTTAATTGATCTTCAGCATCGTCCAAATCCCTTTCTCTGGCTTCAATAGACTTGAAAGGTTCATAGTCTTCACCAATTGGATCTAGGTATATGGTGTCATCACCATCATCACCACCTGCAGCACCAGGCTCATTTAATATAGTTGGATCAAGGGTATCGTCGGTGTCCATATTAGTGTTCAAATATGGAAACCTCTAAATTAATTCAATAGACTCGTATATTCATATCATTTGGGTTCCATACTTCATCGCGGAAACCAGTCTTTGAATTACAGTCTGGGATCTTTCTAATTATGTTAATGGGTAAAACGCGTTGTTTGAGTTCACTCTTGGCAATGGCTATAGGATTGAAATCCCCTGGCCAGTCTATGACTGGTTTACTACCCATCCTCAATTGATAAGCTCTAAATCCCACCAAACGAACATATTCATGTGGGGTCATTGTGTCATCTGTTATTTTGTCAGCCATTATATCCACTTGCTGACAATATATCCCAAGGCTAACATACCGATAGAAACATAAACCATTTCTCCAGTCTTTTGATCTGAATTGGGTCGGTAATAGTCAGAGAATTTGGGGGGATTACCGATTTGATTGTACAATCTCAACGCTTCATCCGTCTTTGATATGTTCTCAGAGGCTTGATTCTCGTCACCCTTCCTACGATTCTCAAAGTCAATAAGAGCCATTCGTTTCTCTTGATAAGCAGCATAGTCTTTCTGGTACTTTTCCATGGCTTTGTCATGCCTCTCCCTTTCAAGTTGGAGATCAGTTGAAGATGAACCACTTATGACTTTAGCCAAATAATTTCCACCAATGAAGGCTGTTGCGTTGAGGACTGCCCCTCCAAGCATGATTGCTATAGTCGCCATTTAAGCATTTTTTGTACTAATTCTTAAACAATTTTGGCGAATGCACAGTGACACTTAGAATTTGGTTTCATCATTGCTTGTTATTCTTGAAAAGTTTCAAGATTGGATATAAGAGTGCGATCATTGACAGCATTCCAAACGTAAATGATACTAATGTGTGTGGTCAAACCCTCTCCTTTACCTTCTCAACATGCTCCTTTTTTAGACTTTTCATTTGATGTTCAAGATCATCAAGATCATGTTTGAAGTTTAAATCACTGTTTTTGAGCTCTTGCAGAATGTAATCATAGTATTTAGGCTCTTCATTTTTGAATAATGGTCTGATATAGGCATACCATTTCAATAAGTCCGTCATGTTATCGCTTAGATTTATGTGCCTATATGAATCTTGCTATATTGAATCTTTATTAAATTGCCATTCCTGTTCTCCTATCCAGTCAACTATTGATTCTCTAACATGTTTCATAAATTCAAGTTTAAGGTCTCTACCTGCAAAACGTAATATTTCATTGAGATGTTTGTTTTCCGACATATTTAGGACACTTGTTTGGGTAGTATCTTCCGATCCTCTAAATAGTTTTTGACATATATAGCTATAGCCAGCAGGATAACCAACTTGACATAGTTCATGATATTGGTCGATGGGTCGCCAAGTAACGACTCCCGAAGAGCCTTTTTGCCCAGCCAGCCCATAGCAGTTATCAGTCCAATGAGCACTGCAGAGTCAGTAACTGTCTTTACGAGCTTATTCTCAGCCATTTTGTGGATTACATCCATCTACTTTTTAAGTTGGTTTTCTCTTCTTCTTTGGCAGGCTGACTTTCTACGACTGTGGGCTGGGGTGGTGGTGGGTTGAATGTAATGGTTGGCACATGCAGATTGGCTATCCTATCTCGATACTTTCTCCATAGGCCATAGGCGGCGAGGCCAATTGTAACTATGGCCATAATAATTTGGGACGACATACATTTTGGTATCCAATCACCCCCGCCACTAGCAGAACTACCATTATCCTCTTCCTTTTCACTCTCTTCCCTTTCCTTATTCTCTCTTTCCTCTTCACGTTTCAAAGCCTCTCTAGCCCTCTTGTTCTTTTCTGATAACGTTTTACCAGCCTGAACTCGCTTGGGGTCTTTGACTTTTGTTTTGACAGAAGGCTCTCTAGTGATTTGCTCAACCTGACTTGTTTCTTCAGACATGTTATGAGTTAATCTAGTGTAACCTTTAAGTCTCCTAGTAAGTTGTATACTAGGAAACTGTCAGATCCCATCCCACCCAAATCTTATTTGATTACTTAATTACTACCATTTTTGGTAGAAACCCCAAGTATCACTTCAGGGAATGCAGCGGATTCGGGAGGCCACTTATAAGGTTCTTCTTCTTCAAAGGTGGCATCCTTGAAATCGTTACCATCATTCTTATCCTCATCGTCGTCTTCAAATTCAACATCCTTGAGATCATTCTCATCATCACGTTTGTCTTCTTGTGGTTCAAATTCCTCAAATGGTTTTGTGAACCTGATTGATTTGACAATAATACCGTAACCAAGAAGAGCAAGGTACTCGCTCCTTGTTGAAAAGAATACACTCTCAAACTTTACCGAAATTTGCAAGCCTATCTTATTGTTGGGTTCAAAAGTATGATCAGGCTCAATTATAAAGTCGCGAAAAGTCTGGTTTCTTTTCCTTCCTATAAATGATGAGTGTAATTTGAAGTTTTCACCAGTTCCACTGCTGTTTAGTTTAATGTACATTCGATATGGTTTTGAATAAGTGGGTTTGGGTTTGGATTTGGATTTGGATTTGGATTTGGATTCATCTTCTTCTTGTGGTTTTGAGTATAGAGGCTTCACCAAATCTAGTGCTCCTCCTTGCTGCATCAATTTAAGCTTCGGTTTGCTTTTTGACAAATCAGGCATATCTTTTCCTCCATTATAGAATTCAACCATGTATTTAGCCGTAACCTCCTGTACCATATCAATCCTTTTGAACGTCTCTACCTCTTCTTCAGTTCGACAATCTTGAGTGTAAAATGACGTCATAGGGTAATTGATCTGTAGCTTTTTGAGTTTTTCACCCAGCTTGTAACCATATTCATGATTAATTCCAAACACATTTTGGTCTGCCAATTGGAATAATAGAGTCTTCTTTACACCATCTTCCATCACAAATACCTTTGATTTGTACCCAGACCTTGATCTGACAGGATCCTCTATAATAATAGAGTTCCAATCAAAATCAGTCTCATCAATTGGTACAAATCGATTTGGTAGAGGCGGGCCTGAGTCCGAAAAAGAAGAAGCATTTGATGAAGTCGAGTTTGTTCTTTGTGACATGTTTGCGTATGCTTTAGGACTAAAGGTACCAAACCAAATTTCAATTTTTTCTTCACCGAACAGTGTCAACCCCATCTTGATCTGTATCAGTTAGATCATAAAATGTGGTGGGAGGGGCGGGCTCTCTTAGTTTGAAATACTTGAGAGCGGTAATGGCTATTATTAGTAACGTAGCAATCACACCACCATGTACTACTATTGAGCCAGAGGCTTCTGACAGCCACTGCTTGATCAACTGATTGTTCTTCCAATCCTTTACCAAAGCATCTGGTTCATCTATTCCGCCGTAACCACTAAGACACCAGTTGACTAGTCTGACCAATAGATGTAAAGGAGGATCAATTAGTCCGTCAGCCACATTCTTACCCGACACCATCTTGTACCTCTTGTAGTACTTCTCGACGTCCTTACCCGATAATTTGTGTACATCGCCTAGTGTCATTTGCATACCAAGATACTCCTTGGTAGAGCCTAGACAAGCTAGTATGGAAAGCTCTTCTCTTTTGGATTTCAAATCATCATCGCTAGTGGTGGTTGATGTTGATTGATGACTATCCTCCACAGTTTCACCGTTCATGATTTCTTCGGGAGTTGTCATGGTTGTGCCGTTAGAGTCGGTACCTCTAAATAGTTTTTGAATGGATGTCTAAGAGAGAAGCATAGCCTGGCATACTTTTCATTCATAAGAAGCTTCTTGAGTGTCTTCCACGTTTCAGCATCCAGGTCCCCGCCGTACTCCTCGAGAAGCATCTTCATCGCCGTTTGTGATGGATTGTGGAATGAGATCACACAAGCTACATTTTCACGGAATGGTTTGGCTATGGATGTCAGTTGTTGAGTGAGAACCCACACTGATATCCCTATATGTCTCCCAGAGAAGGCCAAACCGATGAATTTGTTGGACCTCTTCTTCAGATCCTTGGAAACAGCACAGTCGTCCAATATAATGAGCGCATTCATACCTGAGAAGAACGATTCACAGTCCATCAACAAATTGTTGATTTCGTCATGATCACTAGCATCTGGCGACAGTACAAAGAATCGTTTGTCCCCCTTGGCAAAGCCTCTATAAGTCTTGTTATGGGCATATGTTGGACAAATCAACACAATATAATCGAACACTTGTCTATAGTGGCCTCGAAGCTGTTCCACTATGTATTGGGTCTTTCCATAGTTTGTGGGACCAGTGATGATGCAATTGAATGGAACCATGTTTTTGAGTTCGTTCATAATTATTCACTACATTAACCCCTTTAGATTGATGTTTCTTCTCATGACAACGTGAGAAGAAAGACATACACAGCAGCCTAAAATTCTATCTGATCTAGATTATTACTTTTAATACCCATAACCGCATCCCCAATTACGAACATGTAGCATGTAAGAACTCTAGTTCCTACCTTTTGTCTCTTAATTTCTAAAGTCACACCATCCCGAGTAGCATGAATATACAAACCATTTCCATGGATATCATTATCCGGATAAGTCCTCAAATCAATCCACAAAGCGAATTTATCTGTATAGAAATCAACTTCCTTAACTAAATCACTAAGACCAACTCGCTTAATTATGGATTGCCACAAATCAGTCGCCATCATACCTTTCAAATAAACTTTGTTGGGCACCCCATCTATGTCAATCTTGACTGATGTGATCTTTGGATTTGCAAACATCTCAGAATCCCTAAGGTCTTCTGCATAAGGAGCAGTGAATAGACACAGTATACCAGTCATAGATCTCCTTGGAACGTTAATATGTTGATTTATCACAGCATCATTAGCCTCAGAGATTGTGAAAGTTTTGTGAAGGAGTGCTTTTTCATAGCGGGGCTCCCGCGCGCGAAGCGCGCGCGGAGCAGAGCCCCATACTCATGGAATATGGTCAACCTCTTTTCGTTTGGTTGTCACGTGACTGACCGAGCGTACGTACGTCCGTACGTCCGTACGTACGCGTCTACAGATTGTACGGGTAGGGTAGGGGAGACTATCAAAAGGAAGGGAGGGGTATCTCAGGCTTGTCTTGGCAAATCCACATCTTTTATATTGGACATTTACAATATGGTCAATTGACAGCTGTCAAAACGGGATAGCCACTGACCAGCATCACATGACCAAATTGTGGGCTCATGTGTCAACTCATCGAGGTGACGTGATTTATTTGGAAGCTGTTCTGGTTGCCCGCATATTTTTGGCGGGAAATTGCGTTGACGACTGAAAAAGAAATTTTCAGTTCATTGTCTTTTTGAGACACAATATTACTACTCTACACTGTTGAAGTTTTACTAAAGGATAAACGAAACAATTTCTATTGCTATGTCAACAAACAATAGCAGAGAAAATATAATTTGCAGAACACAGGGTTCAGGTGAAGAGCAACGGGAAAGAGAGCAAGAATTAACTGAGGAAGAATGAGCGAAGTACTGTAGATCGCCAAAGAAGGCGCGCTCGGGAAAGAGAAAGGAGACGAAATCATAGCGAAGAACGCCGGCAAGCAGAAAGAGTCCGGGCTCGAGAAAATAGACAAAATGTTAACGAAGAACGCCGAGAAGCGGAAAGATTCCGTGCTGTGGAAAACAGACAAAATTGTAGCGAAGAGTGCCGAGAAGCGGAAAGACTTCGTGCTGTGGAAAACAGACAAAATTTTAGCGAAGAAAGCCGAGAAGCGGAAAGACTCCGTGCTGTGGAAAACAGACAAAATTGTAGCGAAGAAAGCCGAGAAGTGGAAAGACTCCGTGCTATGGACCCGGCAAATTTGCATAAGTTTTGTCTGCATAATATTTGCTCACTGATGCGTGACTCAGCACTCGCACTTTCCACTTTCCACTTTCCCTTAAACTTGACACTTGACTTGGAAAACCGACTTCTAAACAAACCTTCTTCAGAAAAATGATCTTCTGAATGCACTACTTTTGAATGAGAAGCAAACTGATGAAAGATTTCAAATTTTTATGTCCTTTAATCATATAAACATCTCCCCTGTCGACGGCTAAGAAATACTCCCGCGGGAATTTTCTCTTGGCGGCAAATTGCAGAATGTAGCGCTTTCACTGGCAGCTTTTCGCGTTGTCGACGTTGTCATTTAGTGTGTCGATTGATAACTTTGGTTTCAACGCCGTTGTTTTCGTAAAAAATGTTCTTCTAAATTGTAAAATGTCTCAAATGTATGTTAGTCATTCACGTGTTGCGTTGGACCAGGTCTACTTATAGTTCACACTTTTACGGTTATTTATTTCTTTTGTTTAAGTAACTACAGCTGATTGTAGTGAATAAATGAAGGCAGTAATTTTTTAAACTTACAATGTAATTAAGAAAAGAATAATTAATAATTATTTTTTCATTCTCGTGAAAAATGTTTTTCGGGCTGGTAGGCAATCTGTAAAATTAATTTTCTTTGCACCCTGCTTGGAGTAAACATTTATTTTACCGAGGTGTTCGTTTTAACACGAAAATGACAAGAGTTGTGTCCTGCATTTCCCAGTAGCGTGTACAAATCTTTTAAATACATTTAGAAAATAGAATGGTTAATTTCATCAGGAATAGAATACAGTACATTGATAATTTGTGTTTTTTGTTAAATATACTCCATGACTTTGTAGGTAGAAAGACCGTACTTATGGCAGACGAAAGTTTAGACAAAAATCATAGCAAGTTAACCGACCTCGATACTTAACTATAGTTAAAAACGTTTGTGAATTCCTTCGCAATATTTTAGAATGCTTTTACAGTTTAAAGTGAAATGAAAGTACTAACGGGAGCCCCGCTTTTAGGCTTGGCTAAATCTATATATTAAGTGAATCCTTTCCCAACTTGGTAGGACGCGGCAGCCATTTGTGCTAAATATTCATTTGATATGCACTGGTATTCCATTTCCATGTTTATTAATTTATAATTAGCGGGTGTTTCATTGTTTGAATAAAGTACAACATCAGAAACTTTAGCCAAAGTCAATTCAAATCTAAGTGGATGTAATAATCCTCTTGGATAAAATATTCCATGATCTTTGAGGATTGTGTGATCCAATGGAATAGCATATCTAGTGCTATGAATCATAGCTAAAGTATTATCCTTTGGTTTTGTTGTATCTTTGTTACCTGCATTGGTTCTAATTCTCCTTGTATTAACATTAGATATACCCTGTCTCAACCTATTCTCACGATCCACCTCCGACAAAAACAAATCATGATAAGTTTTGAACAAATCAAATCTACTAAGATCCTCTATGATTTCACCACCAAATAGAACCCTATATTGTGAAATTAGATTCCTTCCCAAATTATTAACAAGAGTGTTATCTTTATGCCCGGTTACAACCATATCAAAAGCTATGTAGACGCTGCCAGGCACAATCACTAAATTCTCACTCAATTTTGGGATTTCAATGTATAATGTCTCACCAGGTTCTGCTGATGATGGATTCAGCGTAACCCTATTCAACGAAGTTTCCGCCTTCAACCCGTCAGTAGTCCTTGGAACACGATATGTATCAAGAATACTTGGTATAGCAGTCATTTTAAACACTTATAATCTTGTTTGTAAGTGACTGATTCTAATGTTTTAAATCGATTATACTATTCCACTGATGGATACTGGAAAGGATACTCAGCCATACCCAAATTGGCCAAAGCAGCCAAAGTTAGTGAAAAGGTCGCCAAAGAGTGGTTGGGGAAGCAAGCCTTGTGGCAAATTTATCTCCCAGCCCCCAAGTATATACCCAGACCACATTGGAGTGTGAATAAGCCTAATCAGATTCATCAAGCGGACTTGTTGTTTCTTCCTCATGATACAGTGAAAAGAAAAACATACCGCTATGCATTAGTCGTGATTGATATCGCTTCGAGATACAAGGATGCCGAGCCATTGACCTCAAAGGAGAGTGGTAAAGTTGCCAATGCCTTTCAACGGATTTATTCCCGTAAGTTGAAGTGGCCACAAACATTAATGGTGGATCCAGGAACAGAATTCAAGGGTGATGTAACAACTCTTATGACTAAGCATCAAGTCACAATCCAACGTAGTGAAGCTGGGAATCATAGAGCTCAAGCTTTTGTGGAGAGGGCCAATAGGACTCTCGGTGAGAAGTTATTCAGCCATCAATACGCTCAAGAGATGGTTAGTGATACCCGATCCACAGTTTGGGTGAATAGATTGCCCGCCATCATGAAGACCCTCAATAGTGAACCCACCCGTATTACTGGTAAAGAGCCTGACGAAGCTTTGAAAATGGACTCAATTGGCACTAAAACTCCAGACTATAAGCGACCTGTGGGATTGGATGAGAAGAGATTACCTCCAGATGTTCAAGTCAGATATTTATATGCCCCCGGTGAAGATGAAGGTGGGGACAAACGAAGGGCTACTGATCCCATATGGAGTCTTGAAGTCTATGATTTGGCCCGAACCATAATCGAGCCGGGCCAACCAGTCTTGTACTATTTGAGTGGGGGTCCAAAACGAGGATTCGTTCGTGAAGAGCTTCAATTTGTACCTCAAGACACTAAATCACCACCTTCCAGCGTCCTGAAATGACCATGTGCATAAGTATTTATACCATCGTCCATTATCACACGTTTATCGTCCTCGCGTGATAATGCAATCTTGTTAATTGTTTCAGTATACATGTCATGATTATGACTCCTTATGGTGTTCATCTTCCGTCTCTGGGATTGGCCACTGAAAAGACAAGTCTTGTAATCTTGGAAACTTATGCTTTTGCTAACCACTGCCTTGTTAACACCCTTACACTTCTTGACTTCCTTCTCCTTGTCCGTCTTGAACGCATACAATTTGGCCCTCAGACCCACAAATTCCGAGATTTGTTCACCGCCAGCCTCATCTTTGAACATTCCTCCAACCTTTTTGTTCACTCCGGTCTCAATCCCGGATGGATGGTCCCTTGGGTAGTTACTTGTATCAAACTTGTCTCTCACATCTGGAGTGATATCCCTGTAAAAGTCCTCAGTCTGGATCACATAGGCGAGAGAATCCGTGTATGTGAACAGCAACTTGGCATCAACTCCATACTTGGGCTTTATGTACCTGTAATGGAAATCGTACATAGTCGTCTTGCTCAGATCCAGAATGGATAAGCCTAAGTAAATGGGCTTATCAAAGACCAATCTCGTTCTCTTCATGTGGAAGGCGGTCAAATCCTCGCAAAAGATGTTCCTATGATGGAAGTTTGGCTTCACAATCAACTTACGCGCTTTCTTCTCATCAGTAACCAACTGAATGTCCACCCTCTTCCTAATATTCTCCATGGTCTTGCCAAACACCGAGTTGTTCATCAACTTGAAGAAGTCCTTTTCGAAATCGTTCTCAGACCTGGCTCTCAAACTATTATTCAGATCAATATAAGGCTTCAACCATTCCGACTCCTCGAACTTTATCCCTCTATGAACCTTGGTCAACTTCAACCCCAACGACAAATACTGTTTCAGAGCTTCGTGGTGTAGAATGTACTTCTTCTTATCTCTCAAATTTGGAACCAACTTAACAACCCCATCAACATCCAACCTCTCTGGGGCTAATGGATAATCATTATGAAGATCGTGTAACTCCAATGGATACTCCAAGTCCACCTCTAATATGCATGGATGGTTCCTCCAATCTGTCAACTCTTGATCACTCATCCATTCAAACCCATGGGTTGGCAAAGCCTTCGTCATTGCATGGCCATAGAGTCCATTAGCATCCAAATATGTGATGTACTTTGTAGGCAACCCGGGATCATAGTTCTTCATATATCGATTATTGGCCTTCCCATGCCTCGTCGAGATCATTGATATTCCACCTCTGATACCATTCTCTACCATAATCAACATATCAGGATCCCTCAAAAGCTCCAACTCAACCTTGGTGATCTTCAATGTGGCATCCCAAGCCAATCCAGGTGCCGTATAATGCCATGCTGGATCCAACCCGTAATTCTTCATACAAACCCCTCTGAAGTTCTCAAACACATCAGCCAACAGAATCACGTCTGTTTTGAGATACAAGTCATGGTAATCCCTAAAACTTCTCATACCAAAGGTCTCCCACACGTTTCCAGCATGTTGATAATCCTCATCTGATATGTCAGTGTCGTATAATATCGAATAGAACTCATCCTTGGGTGGTAGACTGGGCACTTGTAACTTGTCAAAGCCATCAAACCAATCATATGGAAACACTCCCTTCTTAGCCAAAAGATCAAAGTTTGCCCCTTCATAGTATCTCGAGAGGTTTTCCAGAGACTCTCTCGGCAAGTTGTCAGCCAATCTAGCCAAACCACTTGCCATGAACCTAAAACTGTCTATAAATCTAATGGAACGTGTAATCTCAACCTCCTTCTCCTTACCACCATCATCCCCTTCTGCCTTCTTCATAAACTTTTCAACCACAATCTCCTTTGTGAATGAGATGTACTTTTCATCGTTGAGTGGAATACAATCAATCTTACCCTCTGATACTCCCATCTTCTTGATAAACAAATGGCTATCATAACCAGACAAGTTGTGGAATATGACTGGAAAGAACTTGGGAGTGCTAAATTCCAGGTTGCATTTCCTGTGGGCTGCTCCTCTGTACCTACCTGTAAAATAACAGTGGTCGACCACCTTATCCCTTCTAAATTTGCCTTCACAAATATGGCAATGAGTAGCCTTTATATAGTGCATGTTATCGCTATTCCTCATTTTGAGCTTCTTTTCCGACTTGAATTGGTCATAGATCTTCTTGATGTCCTCCTCCAAGCTTTCCTGGAACATTTGTGGTATGTCATCCTCAGATGAGTTGACTGTTCGCATCACCAACTTAGGCTCAAAGATCTCATCGTCGAAACACTTGATAAGGTAACAAAATCCTGATGGCTTGTGCTTCTGATACTGATTTGTGAAGCTATACCTGTCATCCGGGAAACAAGTGTCCAACTTCTCTGTGAAACACTCGAAATCAGCATAGATCACAAATGGCACTTGCATCTTTCGCCTGTGGTTCTTGAAAGTAATGTACTTTGGGCTGCCATCCTCTTCCATGGGCATCTGGACTTTGACTGCCTCGTTGTTTAGGCAGTACTCCATATGGTCGTCCAGCGACTTTTTAGAATTGAACGAGTTTAGGCAGTTATCACAATAGAAACGGGCACCCTTATTCTTATTATACTCGATAAGTCTTGACATGTTTTTGATCCAACAGTAATGATTTGTGTCATCGTTTGATATCAAGAGTAGGTTTATCTTTTCCACCCCTAACTTGTTACTACGCCTGATTAGGGTTGGCCCGCCATTCTCATAACCAAGGATGTTGATCCCATATGGGTTCTGCCTTTCGAATTTATCTATATGATTTGTGCTAAGTGCTGATACTGGGAACTCTATTCCTGACCAATCAAGCTTCTCTGCGTTTTCTCTCATCTCCCTATTAAGTCTTCCAGCATCCTTCTCCCTTGAAAACACGGCAGATGTCACTGCCCATTTGAAGCACTCCTGGTCTTCATTCTTGACATTAATGATTGCCTTCTTAGCAGCTAATTTGGGTGGTAGTTTAATATATGAACTTCCAGAAAACGGTTGAAATGGATTTATGTGGATACGAAAATCTACAACATAGTCAAACACCCATCCAGAACGCTCATTCTCATATTTCTGCACCAATTCAACAAGTCTAGCTTTGATATTATCAAACATAACAAATGTGTCTGTTGAAGCTGTCACTGTCTCCATCAGTGAATGGAAATGACCTTGGCTCCGCTCAACAGCACGATTATCCTGGCTGTTCCTCCTTATGAAGCTGCATGAAAGAATACACTTCAACTTGAATGGCTTCCTATGTTTACGCATCAAACCATAGAATGGTGATCTAACCTCACTAAGGAATGAAATTGGATCGAATCCAGCTCTACCCTTTACTATATAAGTCCTCAAAAATCCTCTCAGAGCCGTTTCATGTCTTTCAGGGATGAAGTAATCGGGCTCCCTTCTAACTGCATTGGCTGCCCTTCTTAATCTCCTGGTAATGGCCCTCCTGTTTGGATCTCTAACATTAGATCTTATCCAATTTGTGGTCTGGATAATTTCACGCCTGGCAGAAGCAATAGCCCTTCCATATGAAGCTCGGGCGGGCCTTGTTCTTGTAGGCCTAACTGGACCAGGAATTGGAACATTAGCTTCAACCACTCGTGGTGATCCGACAGCATTAATGAGGGCCGTTTTACGCATGTTTCCAAAACCTTGTATGCCAGACTTCTTGGCTATGGTTCGTAATATCTTCACTGTCAAGTTCTCGGGTTGTATGTCAGATAACGCTGTGAGCATTTCAGCCTTTCTGAATCCACGAACACTCACACCAGCTCTTTTGGCTATTGACCTCAAGTCTTTCACTGTTAAGTTCTCCATAGGATCAATTGTATTTTGGACTTGCAACTCTTAAGTCAATCACTATGGGTATTAAAAAGCTTGTTTAACTTTTATACTTTTGTAACACGATCCCAAGACAAAAAAATTAAATTTCAAATCGAGGATCTCATGTCATAGTATACAGTTGAAAATGACAGATCAATCCGACACTTTAACATTTGAAGATCTCTTTGAAATTGAATTCTACAAAAAAGTCATCCTCCAACCAGGTCATAACCCATACAGGCCAAAACCTCATATCAATTATGAAGTTAGATACCCAACAATAAACGATACCCATGACATACAATTAAAATACTATTCTGGAAAGAATACTCTTGCCCAATCACTATTCACACTAAGATCAACAATACGTTATTGGTGTGATATTACAAGAGCAACACATTTAGCCATTATTATTTATAATAATAAAAAAATAAAAATAAAAAACCTTGATAAAATGGTGTACATCAACCTTGAAGACCCAACCGAACTTTTAATTAATGATGATTTATTCCAAACAACTTTACATCTTAACACAAAAAAATTAATTAAAAACTATGTTATAATTATGCTATGTAATAGAAGCAAATTAGAACATAAAAATAAACTTTTCGATCGTAAAGCTTTACATCTAGATTTAATAAAATCAGCTTGGCACCCAAAACGATGTGTAGATTGGTGTTACGATGAAGATGAAAAGAAGCTTGTATGAAATTCCTGAATAAATTAGCATTGAAAAATTTCATAACATCAAACATGTTATGAACCTCAACCCAAAATTTCAATTTCTCATTCCCGACCCCACCCATCTCAACTCGACGATCCACTCTGAAAAATTGACACCCTTAAAGAAAATCATCGATCAAAAAATCAAACAAGGTTGAAACCCACTTGACCACACCCAACTCATCTCAACCCAACTCGACCACACCCAAAAAATTCTGACCGAGCCGAACCAGTCCCCGACAAAATTGACCACGCCCAAATTGCGCCAGAATCCGCCTTTTGCAACTACTCCTTTTCTTGATGCCGGCCTTAGAGGACACTTGTTTACACCACCTTCTTGAGCGATTCTGAAAACACTACTACGTGAAACGCCACAAAGATCTGCCACTTTACGCACTGAAAGTCCCCGAACACGACTTAAATAATAGATACGAGCTCTAGCATCACAATCGATTCTTCCCTTAAAGACCATTTTGTTTGAAGCAAATGTCGTTTTACCTTAGCTACCGGCAACGACATATTTATAATTCTCTACTTTATCACCAAGATTTATTCTAGATTAACGTAGAAGAGTTGTTTTCAATTTCCAAAAAGAAACAGTGCGTAATTAACCCGAAATCTAATTTTAAAATACCGTGACGCTCACCCTTACCTCTGTCACTGGCGTCACATATTCTCTCGAAAATTCCTCGCATATCTCTTTCAGACAATCCCGGCCAAAAGTAGTTGGGACACTTGAGGTAGACCACGTATCCCCCATCCCCCCTAATCTTAGTGGGGGGAGGGGAGAACTGCCTGCTGTCCCAACTTTTTTGTCCGGGATTGTAGGTCAGTAGCTAGGTCAGTAGCTAGGTCAGTGGCTAGGTCAGTGGCTAGGTCAGTGGCTAGGTCAGTGGCTAGGTCAGTGGCTAGGTCAGTGGCTAGGTAAGTGGCTAGGTCAGTGGCTAGGTCAGTGGCTAGGTCAGTGGCTAGGTAAGTGGCTAGGTAAGTGGCTAGGTCAGTGGCTAGGTCAGTGGCTAGGTCAGTGGCTAGGTAAGTGGCTAGGTAAGTGGCTAGGTCAGTGGCTAGGTAAGTGGCTAGGTCAGTGGCTAGGTCAGTAGCTAGGTCAGTGGCTAGGTCAGTGGCTAGGTAAGTGGCTAGGTAAGTGGCTAGGTCAGTGGCTAGGTCAGTGGCTAGGTCAGTGGCTAGGTCAGTGGCTAGGTCGGTGGCTAGGTCGGTGGCTAGGTCAGTGGCTAGGTCAGTGGCTAGGTCAGTGGCTAGGTCAGTGGCTAGGTCAGTGGCTAGGTCAGTGGCTAGGTCGGTGGCTAGGTCGGTGGCTAGGTCAGTGGCTAGGTCAGTGGCTAGGTCAGTGGCTAGGTCAGTGGCTAGGTCAGTGGCTAGGTCAGTGGCTAGGTCAGTGGCTAGGTCAGTAGCTAGGTCAGTGGCTAGGTAAGTGGCTAGGTCAGTGGCTAGGTCAGTGGCTAGGTCAGTGGCTAGGTCAGTGGCTAGGTCAGTGGCTAGGTCGGCCCGGACGGGAAAGTATTTAGCTCGATCACATCATGACCTCGAGTCAAATATTTTCCCCTCCGGCCCTCCCACTCAGTCAATCAAATGAGCATATAATAAGAACACGTTTTGAATAAAGGAAGATTGCTTTAGAAGTAAGCTGCTGTATTGTTTCTAAACTTACTTGGAACTGCGTTACTTTCAGATGAAAACGAATGTTTGTCCGGCAATCATAACTGCCATTCCGATGCCGAATGCACCAACTCTGATGGTTCATTCGAATGCTCGTGCAAGGCTGGTTATACCGGAGATGGAGTTCATTGTGAAGGTAAAAACTCATCAACAGCAACAACTAAAACACTTTATTTACACTATTCCGTAATTGCAATGCAAAAAAATGTGTTACAAACTAATTATAAGAATGTATAACGTTACAAGGTGTCAATGGTAAAAGTTAGTGAATGAAAATAAAAGTTAGCTAAAAAACCGCGAGGTTATTTGGTTAGCCTCCATCTCATTGAAGTCGAACTCAGTCTTGGCGAAGATGAGAGACAAAAGTGACAAGAAAAAAAATCGGGGAAAATAATGTTTGACTAATTTAGTGTTGCTGAGGCAAGAGATAATTATAGATAGTTTTGGAGAAAGCAAATGGGTTGAGATCTTTAACGTAAAATTATATGGGATTTGTTGCCAAACATCTATAGCCGAGAATGAGATCATTTCTCATTATTCCATTATTTTAATGAAAATATGCTGATACGGTTTAATATACAGTTATTACGTTTCCCTACTTACTTCATTCGACGCAACCAGATATATTGTTGGCTGAGGGATGTCAAAGGTCCAAAAAAATTTGTGTTCTTTTAATTGTTTTGGGATCAGTGGTGTTGTCTAAAACTGACTATAAACAATTAGGCAGCGCATTTGGTCCAGTAAGAAATATTTTGAATTAATAAATAATAATGAACATATGAACTATCGCTAACTGTATTTTAGAAGGAATAACGCACATATCTATTGTGCTTTTACGTGCGCATGCAAACTAAGTGGGTTTGAGAGAATTCGAGGGCAGATTCGGTCTCGTGTTTTTACCTTCGTGAAATCTAGAATTTCTCCTAAAATCACCTCGGTTTTGATAACGCCATGATTTTATTTCCTTTATGAAATGACAACCCAAATAATTCAACTGGTCGCTCTCTAGGGCTATATGACACAGAGTTTCATCACATACCAAATGTCGAGAAGAGAGCTAAAAATACGACCGGCCACAGCAAAATTCGAGATGTTTGATATGTCATGAAACACATGAATCGAACGTTTGATAAAGCTTCTTCAACGAAATTATCTTGAAGGAGAACATAATTAGCTGATGCAAAAACGGGCCGTGTTGCATGGGATATCCAAACACATCACCATGCCTGATTTCCTTTGTCTTCCTCTCAAGTATTATTGATGACTTCAAGAATTGACGTTGAAACCCTATTCTCTACCAGTTAATATAATACAAACACAAGCATTAAGAGATAAAAGCGTCCGTGCTATAATTTCTTTGTAAAATGTATTCTATGTCAAAACAGACATCAATGAATGCTCAAGCCCAGCACACGAGTGCAGCCCAAACGCACATTGCAGCAATAGCAATGGAACATATGATTGTCTTTGCAAGCCCACATTCACTGGTGATGGGTTTAGTTGTGATCCTTTGGCCACTGAACCAGGTATGTGAACAATAAATTCAACGAATTGCCTTGGTGACAGAAATTAACCTTAAAAGGACTGACCAGTACTTAACGTACATGTAGCTTCAACAATGGTAGTCTCCTTCGCAGCCGTTATTGGGGGTCGTCATGCAACGCTCCTCCCCACTAAGGAGCGTTGCGTGACGACCCTAATAACGGCTGCGAAGGAGACGACATCGGAGTCCTCAAACTGATTGATTGGTCGTCCTTGAAAAACACTTTTTTGCATTTATTGTAACGATCACATGTAACGCAACGATTTCTTTTGATGCATTGACACTTGTCCTTCCACTCCTCTAACTCAAGTCGAAATCTTGTGACGGAATTGAAATAAAGCCAATTATTGTTTCTTATCATTCACAGAAATGTTAAAATTAAGTTGAACTAGTTAATGGCAAATAGAGATCGAGTGTTCAATTAATCTTTAAGGTACTTTCCAAAACAACTGTAACACTGTGTTCCAAAGTAGGTTGCAATTCATTTCCTAGTACGCAAGTGGGAACTATTTTTTAATTCTGTACTTTATGGTTACTACTGCTGATTATTCAAATATACAATTTTCCTCCTTATATATCTTATTATAACAATATAATAGCTCTTCAAGCTGTTACGGTACCATATGCATATAGGAGTGCTCACAGCACTACCACATGTTCTTTACGACAATTTAGGCTCGGTTCAAACGTCGAACTTTACATGTGCCGAACCAAATACCAGTTTGGGTCGACCCAAATAATTAAGTTCGGCAGTTGATTCAAACGTCGAACCTAATTGGGTCGAACTTAATTGCAAAAGTGAACATGACACTTTTGTAGTCAGCGGTTATTGCTTCGCAAGATGGAGGAAAGAAATGCGGGAAAGACAAATTGTACAAACGAAGAGCTTGTTTTTCTTGCATGTGCGATCAAGGAGGGAAGAAGAAGGCGACTCCAGATGCAGTTAGCATTAAACAACCTCGCTGCTAGGAGAAAGCGATTTCTAAATTTGGCTTTCCTTTTAGTATTGCTGATTTCCCAAAGAACATCACAGTTCCTCGTCCAGTTCGTTCTTTTCGTCGGCTGAAAAGAAATACTGGCTGGTGGGAAAATGTTTTTAATACCTATTCAGATGCAAGATTCAAGAAAACCCTCAGAGTTTTCCGGGATACCTTTCATTTCATCCTAAACCGAAATGATCAAAACAAGTTGTGTGCGCATGACAAAAATAAGAAAAAAACAGAACTCTGGGTAAAAAATAATTTATTTAATGTAGTTGTAATGTATGCATTAGATTCGGCACATGTCAAAGTTCGACGTTTGAAACGAAGTCGATCTTTTGCCGTTCTATTCGACAAGCCCGGTCGAATAGAACGGTAGGTCGACCCAAATACAAATCTGTCGAACCTAATTGATTCAAACGCCGAACTTTACATGTGCCGAATCTAATTATTAGATTCGGGACATGTAAAGTTCGACGTTTGAAACGGGCCTTATATTACATAAAGTAACAATATTGAAGTCAAGTGACAAAGCAAGGAACAAGGTATAATGCAGTCGCAAAGATTGATATGATATGCTTCTGGTAACGAAAATGTGCAGTTTAACGTATCACTATAAAACTTAATATTCTCAAGGTGTATCTACGTACCTGGCTGTCTGTCTTTTGTCAGAAAGAAGACGGGTCAAGCTCAATCTTCGCTTCGGTAGACGTAATTTTACCATGAATTGCTAATTATTATAATTCCAACAAATTATCATCTTGACTTAATTAAGTCACTTGTTAAAGCATTGGTTTTTCAAAGATAGATTATTGTAATACTGCATGCATTCTATCCTTTGCTCGACTCTCCTGTTGAAACGTCTGCAGCAACTAAATGCAATTCACTGAACAGCGAGTTTTATCACGGGACGGTACGTCTGCGAAATCGAAGACAAGGATGGACTTCAAGTTACTTAAATTATTTTATAATGCACTCTATACAAATAACTGGCTGTCAAACTTAAGAACCAGTTAAGTAGCTAGTTTGCATGCATCGCGTTCCAATTCTGCCAGTAGTCCGTCTCAATCCCACTTGAGAAATTTGATTCGGGACTCTGCTTCAAAGATTTTAAATAGCCTCCCTGATAACCTGAGAATGTGAGATGATTTCAGAAATTTCAATGGGTAGGGATGTAAAATCATTTCTCATTTCTAGATACACTAAAAATTCCTTTCGTGAATATTTCTCAACCCTTGTTACACTTACATTCATATAATTTTTTATCTCAAGTAAATATTTTAACATTAGTTAGTCTATTAATTTAAGTTAATTTCAATTTTTTTTCTGTCGACGAAACTGATGAATAGCCACTTTGTTTAAACGCTGCTATTAAACCGATAGCATTACTATTATCATTATTATTGACTTGATTCTCTCTGCTTTAGCCTGGATCTCCGGAAGGAATGCCTTTGCTGCTTATCAGTACTATGCTTTCGATGAACGAAAGAATTGGGAAGCGGCGGCAGAAAGCTGTGAAAACTTGGAAGCTCAGTTGGTAAAGGTGGAATCCAACGACGAAACCAACTTCATTGAGCATACCTTTCTGATTTCCACTGGCTATCACTGGATAGGGCTAAATAGACTAGATACGGGTAATACATGGCTCTGGGCCGACGGAACGTCGTTGGGTTCGTATACACCGTGGGCGCCTAATAAGCCAAATAATCATGGTGGCAATCAATCTTGCGTGGCCACACGTAGCGGTGTGCCAGTAAACTCTGATTTTAGCTATGCAGGTCACTGGAATGACTTGGACTGTGATAATCGTTTGCGATACATATGTGAAAAATGAGGGAGGGGCTGGGGGGTTGGATTTCTCGGTTTTCCTTTCTTGTTTGTTCGTTTGTTTTTGTTTTGTTTTTGTTTTTTTTTTGCACTGAAAAAAATCGGTTTTTGGTTTTATTGTCTGTTTCTGTTTCTGGTTTTTATCATTTGATTTCGGGTTTCGACAAAAATACTAAAGGTTTTTCGGATCTGGTGGATCAGATCGTACTAGATTTACACCTACACTTTGACCTAAGTTCTTGAGACTTCCGTGCGGAATTCTGGATTTTTGACGGTGGTTTCAGAACTATAGGATACCTTTTCCCATCATGAAAATTCCCTCAAAGTCTTTCACATCTATTCAGTTAAAGATTTTTGTGAATTTTACTAAAATCAGTATGAACTGAGACTAGCTGAGGTATGCCCCAGATGTCAACTGCATATCAGATCGATTAGGGACCCTTGGGGTGTGTAAATGCTTGATGTTGTTATTGGTTTTCGGTTTAGTTTGAAATCTACAGTTCTTTTTCTGTTTCATATAGGCCCCAACGTCCACTTTGGAAATGACTGAAGTCGATTGACTTGTCTAACCAGTAATGAATACCTTTAAAAAGGGCTCATATTTATCAATATAGCATATCGCATGCGACTTTTAAAATGGCACGTAATCAATTTACTTGATTTGTTTTCGTCATACGTTTCTATCATTTAGATAGGTTAATTAGAAAAATATTGTTTATGTTTTGTTTGTTCGGCTCCCAAGAAGCCGGTAAACAGGAAGTTAGTTTCTCAATATTATAGTGTAGCAACAACACATAAGCACTAAAAACGACGTTTAAATTTATTTGAACACAGTTAAATGCTCTCAACGTGGAGAAATATTCCCTAACGATTATCGGGTCACAAAGTCGACTTTACAACCGTCGACGAAAACTTGCCCGTTTTCAATCGATTCTTAGAGCTTACAGCGGTTTCCTATGTAATAAAAATATATCATAAAAATGTACTGCGCGTTAGTCTTTGAGTTAAAAATTAACATGGTATCAATGCTTCGGATGTACTCCCAAAATTGTTGTTGACTTTCCTCCGCGAGACTTCGGTGCATGCACTGGTCTCATTACGTCATTAACGCAACTAATCGATATTCGATCGACGCCTGATAGAGATAATAGGGAGCTTAAGCAAGCGCGTTTTTGAGACGCGGACGGCTACCGAAAGTGAGCTGTTTTCTCTTTTAACTTGTCTTCACACAACCACATTTACATTGATTAGTATCTTTTCTCCATTAGAGATGATCACTATAAAAATCTGAGAGACACCACTGTCCTGACACGCGTAGTGGTCTCTTCCAGTTGCCGTCCGCGTCTCAAAAACGCGCGTGCTTAAGCTCCCTAATGCAGTAAACGTCCCGTAACACGCTTAGAAGTGACAACCGCCGACCGGTTAGCTCAGTTACTAGAGTACCTGACTACCGTGCGGGAGGTCGTGGGTTCAATTTCCGGCCGACCGACACTCAGGGTCTTTGAATAACTGAGGAGAAAGTGCTTCCTTTGCAATGGCATCTGCAAATGGTTAGACTTTCTAGTCTTCTCGGATAAGGACGATAAACCGGAGGTCCCGTCTCACAACTCTTGACAATTAATTCTGTGGTACGTTAAAGAACCACTAGGGACGTAACGAACCCTGGCTGTAACCACCCCTAGTGCTGTCCTGTGGGCAGGCACCTCACATGGGACCTGTGAGTCCCGTTCGTGCTCATCCCCACTGGGCAGGTCTGCTGTCCAGTAAAAGCTGGTAAAACTAAAACTAAAAGCAAAGGGCTTGAGAAAAACACGGCGACGACGCCGACACTTAACTTGCACAATATGTTTTGGTAGGTTTATTGCTTTACCTGTCAATCTCGGTTATTTAACAATTAGACCCTTGGCCCTTGAGGACCTTGAGGGTGTAGTGTCTAATTGTTTTACTATCACCCAACTAGTAGGACAGAAAAGTCAGTAATAAAGTTAGCAAATGCCAGTTGGAGAAATATTTATTTGGAAATAAATCGAAAGAAAGCGTCATGAATTGCGCTACTCGAAGACTATTACTAATAGTCCTCTAGTAGCGTAGCCAATCAGATTGCGGCATTTGTATTAGTCCACTAGTTGCGTGATACTAATTAACAATTATTTTTTTCTGAAGCAGCTGAGCGGGCCGGAATCCTAAATCCACGAATTTGATTGGCTAATCACGCGCGGGTGACCGATCCACGGATTTTTTAACCCGTAGCAAAAATTAATATTTTTATTTGAAAGATATGTTGGATAATAAATCTCTTATTAGATGTTTTGGTGCGTAGTATACATACATACATACATATAGTGGCTCGTCCCCACGGGGGCTTTTCAGAGTCACTTTTTAAATACAACATACAACATAGTTAAGAATCCCAACTGGCGGGAGGCCGACCAGTTGGCTATTTACAAGGATGACCGAGGAGTTGAACCAGGTACTTATCCAGAACAACACCAGGTAGTGGCCAGAGCGGGATTTGAACCAGGGTCACCGCATTGAAATACCGCGCCCTAGACCACTCGGCCATCCTGCCTCCTAGTATCGTTCTTTGTATTTTGACTCGTAAAAATACTCAGCGATACTACACGCCAAAACAACTAATAAGATATATTTATTGTAATTTAACGTAATAGTCAGTAGGTGTTGTGTATACAAGTGTGAATGAGTGAATACACTTTGTTGTTGTTATTGTACGCGAACGTTCTGTTGGCTGCGTCACATGGTCCTCAAGAACCGGGGGTTGGATAGTGTACATATGGCTTGGCTAAAGCGCCAAGCACTGCTTGAAGTAGCTCTTACGCACGTTACACTTTGCTTTACCTGCGCACCTGACTGTCACTCTTATTCTTGAAAGCGGAAATACAATGAGTGGACCCAAAAGGGACCTTGTGGACCCTAATGCAAATGTACAAATTGCGTTACAGACTTGTTCAGATATTACTACAATAACCACACGAGGCAACATAAAGTCTGTTTAACCTGCGAATAGAGCCTCCCGTGGGTTGAACGATAAGAAGCGGCTGTATGAACAGGCTGCTGACTATAATCTATGTTAACCTCTCGTTAAGTTTCTTGTGGCATTTAACCATATATGGGAACATACATGGATTTTATGACAAGAGGTCACATGCCCTGGGTCTGGAAGCCTGCGAACCGGTGGAAAGAATCACTTACACGGTATGAATACGAGCTCATTACTCGTAGTTATTTGCATATGTTATAATTATCTTCATGCGCAGTTGAATAGCCAATAGCAACCTTTGTCAAGTGTAGCTGTAGAATGTGTTTATCTAACATGGTAAATCATGTTCAGAGAACTCGAGGAACGTTTCTCGTACATGTAAGTTGGGCGGGATGGAACTTGTTCGAAGACCTACCTAAACCGAATTTAGCCATCACGTAGGACGAAGATTTGTTTACGTAACCCTTATAGTTTCCTAGAAAGAACAATGGCCTTTATGATAACCGAAAAAAAAGTGGTCCGAAAACTTTCGGAAAACGCTTGCAAGGTCTTTTGTCCTCCATCAGACACGAGGAAAGCAGTGTCGTTCCTAGAGCCCGCATACCCTTGAACAGCTGTCGTCAGGGGGACGCAGGCTCTGGGAACTAAATTACGAGGAAAGACAAACTATTGAACTGCACAAGAAAGGTCACTTTATTCCAGTCTAATTGATGTAGTTCTAGTGCTGGGCAAATGGGTTAAGAGGGTTGGCTGAAGGAATGTTCCTCTGAGGTGGAGGTGCCAGGCCCGGTGGCTGCAGACCCTGTTGATTGCCTCGTTTCTGTTGTTGTTGCTGAATTTGTGCTGGTGTAAGTCGAAAATGAAACTGCAAAAAGAACTAAAACAGAAAACCCAGATAATTAATTTGAATACAACTAAACGTTTAATTGATGGTAATACATAGATTATATGAAGGTAAAAGTACACAGAGAGTACAAAACAACAAGAGGTTCAGAGCCTATCTGGTAATTTAAGATCAATGGATTTAGGAAACTCCCATGTTAGAAGGTAAAATACAGCATGTTTAACTACGTCACTAAAATGCGTCACTTAAGAATTTGAGTTCTGGAGATCATAGTCTACTCCACTACGAATGTTAATTGCTGGTAAATGAGCTAAAATGCATGTAAGCTCTTGCTTGCAATTAAGTTGTTGACATTTCAGTATCTGACACAGGGAACGACAAATCTAAGCTTTTCATCTTTGACGCTTTACATAAAATTCCATGTCATAAGATGGAAAAGAGCAAAACACTAATATAACCAACGTTCAGTAACAAACCTGTTTAGTTTCCTTATTCCACTGTGTCCACAGCCTGCCTTCATCTTTATCGATTTCCCGACTAGGAATCTAGAAAAGAGAGAAAAGAAAAACTCCATGAACGAATGTTGAAATAAAAAAATTAAGTATATATGAAACAAATAATATATTTGCACTGTGGTTAGAAACGGAATAGAAGACTTGACCGTCACATAATTAACGCAACTGACATTTACCAAATCTCGTTCCCAGGACCTTTTCCTGACTTTGGGGCTAGGCCCAGCCCCAAACTCAGAAAAAAAGTCCTGGGAACGAGGTTGACATTTACCCTGGAAAAAGAACGGGCTGGCGTGGGTCTCGAACTCATCTTTGCTGGGGCGTGGGTTTGTATCCTGTTACACCCTGTTCTATTTTCATGCTAAATGGCAGATGCTCAAGTTACTTTAATACCGTGAGAGTCAAATCGTTGATTACCATTGCCGAAATCTAAACAGAACCTTCTCATCAGATGACAAGGATGAACACCTCAAATTCTTTACCACTTACGCACTTAGGTTCCATGATGCTACAAACCACACAGCTTGCTAATATCTGTATAGTCTGAAACGCCTAGTACGTAATTTTCTTAGCCTAACACTTCGAACTTGAGATAGCAGTACAAAATTGAAGCTACTGCCAAATAAAAAAAATGATCAGATTGAATACTGCCTGCCATTTTTTTGCTTCAGGGCTATGCTTTATAGTGCTACCACTTGAACAAAGGCCACCGATAAAAAAAATCTTATACAAATTGTTCAATCACGATCAAGTATCTAAACAATAGAATCTCAACAAATGCACATCATTTGTCCTATAACTGTACAAAACTGAAAAAGAATCATCTTAGTCGGTAGAAATTCACCACAAATCTGCTGTTCAACTTCACAAACACACATTCAAAATTTCTATTAAAAATTATTAGGGTGGCGTTGGTTCGATTAGTCACACTGTACAACCGTTTGACGTTCAGCTAATAGTGACTGTACAACTACCCGTGAGAAGTAATCTCACAACAACTACAACAGAGTGGTGAAATACAGAAGAATAATTATAGATACCTTGAACGCAATGGTTTCATATGGTTCTGCTGCAAACAACAGATACTGCCAAGCTTTGTCGGGTGGTTCAATTCTCTGTTCATATGCAGACATAAAACGGTGCCTTGGTGTAACACCTTCAGCTATCTCTGGATAATCAACCTGAAACAATCCATGTTGTGTATAAAAATATAACACTAACGTAAAAAAATAAAACCACCAGTGAAGTAAATTTCTCACCACTACGCTAATAAATTGCCTACCAGAGATATGCATTTAATTACACTTAAACTAACCATAGAATGAACTACAACAAGTGTTGTGGGGATAGTTTCTGAAGAAATTGGTGCTGCGTCGGTGGGAAATTGAAGCACAAGAAATTGGGATAATTAATCGAATTGATAAGGCAAGTTATACCACCGTAAGGTGAAAGGGAGTTGCTGACGTTTCGAGGGTTAGCCCTTCGACGGAGCGCTCCGACGAAGGGCTAACGCTTGAAACGTCAGCACCTCCCTTTTACCTCACGGTGGTATAACTTGCTTTATCAATTCGACTGATTATCCCAATTTCTTGTGCATATAATGAACTTGTCAATAGTGCACTTCCTTATTTTTAGGGAAAAAAGTCATGTCCCATGCAATATTCTTGTAGAATGAAAGATGGTAGGGATAAAAAATGGTAGCGATGAAAAATGGTAGGGTTGTGGGATATGGCTTGAAATGACAACGTCAAAATGTAGTAGGGGTATGTTAAAGCCACACACATGCGCACTGAGGCGACAGTGGTAGAAGGGATAAAACCCTGTTGCTACCAAAAAAAAAGGAAAAATTGAGCTCAAAAGCCAGCAGCCATGACCAGCTATTTCAGCCTTTTTAGGCCTCATCAGCATGGCACAGCTAGCAGATGAGCTCTATTCTTGTAGAGACGAGAACCCAAAGGTGTTCTAAGAAAATAGAAATAGCTCTGACTAGGAACAACGTTAGACAACCCAACTTAAAAAAAAAAAATTATATTGAGGTCGGGGAGAGGGGGTAGGGGGTAAAACTTTTTTAACCTATGTGATGTTATCACCAAAGACATCATGTCACCTGACCTTGATCTCAGGACAACCTGATCATTTTAAAACGTCCCCTTCCTGAGATATGGAAACAGTTCTGTTTTATGAAGACTTCAATAATTTATTGAAATACATCACTTCAATGGACACCTTTTTGTTTTTAATATGTCTTTGATAATGTCAAGGGACAACTGTGCTGCTGCAATGGCTTCAACCTTTTCTCCCATTGGTAGTCTGACAGTGTTTCATTCTAGGAATGTAACTTTTTTTCTTGATTGAGTTTATCCAATGTCTGCCTATGTGGGAGCTCAGCTTTCATATGCTTAGGTCTCATTAAAGATTACCACATCCAATAAGTCCATTATAAGGAACATTCCTACATGTATATCTTGGGTGCTTTCCCAGGACAGTGGCATAATTATGTGGCCTTTTTAACAACTGTCTTCCAGACAAGCAGATCAACAAACCTTAGAAATCTTGCTAGAACTAATCCCAAAATCTTTACATGCTTAATTGAAATGTTATCTGTTACAGTTTGATTGTCAACACACTCATTTGCTACCATTTCTACAAAACAGGAGTTAAAAATAGTGTCAAATGCTACTGTGCTGGGATAAAGGCCTAATAGGGAGGTGGAAGTATCCTGGTATTGGGCTCCAAGAGGGTAATAAATTATTGGTTTATTTCTTATTATAACTTCCTTTGGATTCTAACATTGAATTGTTAAAAAGATAAAAAACAAAAAGTTATAAATAAATCAAGATGTGCCAGGGTTGGTTTTTAATTTTGGCTCAAATCAGATAATGTAACATGTTCGCTGTGATTTTCTTTGTTACTGTACAAAGAACATACCTGAAAAAGGAGACTGTGCTGTCCTGTGTCTGGATCTCTCTGCTTTGTCACTATGAATAATAACAAAGCAATAGAATCATGACCAGAAGTTTTCAGAGTCACTTTTTTACATTAAACACAACACAACATAAACCTTTTTGCTAAGAATCCCAACTGGCGGAAGGCAGACAAGTTGGCTATTTACAAGCGTGGCCGATGATGTTAAGGATATGAAACTCGGGATTACCGTGTTACATATGCATGTAGTGGTCAGGACGGGAATCGAACCCGGGACCATGACCAGATTACAAGTCCAGCACCCTAACCACTCGGCCACGCTGCCTACGTTTCTCTTAGGGCCTGTTTACACAGAGTAACCCACAGTCACTGAAGATTTCAAAGCCAAACTGTCAAACATGACAATTTCCAATTCTGATCATTTTCATTTATTCCTTCCAAACAGTCACAATATACAATAAATTATTATAGCTTGGAGTCTTCAATTACTATGTACCATCTTTAATTAACCCTGCCATTCCAATGTAAACTTGTCTTCTACACAATATTATTTTGCCATTTATTTGTGGTTGCAACAGTGACAATGTTAGTCTTGTTCATAAACACTGGACACGATTTTCTTTTTCATTTTCTCTTTTTTTTTTTCAGTTGATATTATATGACCAACTAATTGAAATTTAACCAACCTTTAGCCAACATCTTGTATTTTAAACAGACTGAACAAAAGTTAATCTTGTAATATGGAGATTATCACTTCATTCTAATTTTGCTATTGGTCGTAGAAGGATCCCTCCTAATGTTTTGGCTGACATTATTCAGGCATCACATGCTTCTTATTATATGCAGGAATGGAATTAATGAAGTCCTTGTAAATACTATTTACAGACAAGGCAGTTACTATAATTACCTACAGGGCTGTTCTGAAAACCACTTTTGTGATAATGTACCCTGTTTAAAGATTATTATTACTAGAAGTAATGAACCATTAAAAGTGCGTTCAACATGAATTTGTAGGTGTTGATTGTTAACCAACTTTCACACCCAAAATCCATGTAGTAATTCTCCTTGGTGAGTGTTACATACTTTCCTATATGTTACTTTGGAGAATTTGGTAGTAGATCAATTCAATATTCTCAGTTTGATAATTTTCTTGATTCTCGTCACCTGTTTGCTTAACAATGTATTTGGTATTGTGAGGGAAAGTTACATATTGATCACTTCTGTGAGTGATAGGTTTAATAACCAATGCTCCATTGGCCGTCGTCTGCTCAAGTTGTTTTTTCCGTAAATTGTATGAAAAAGTTGGAATAAAAATCTCTCTGTAGATTTCGAGTTCTTCTTTTATTTGTGGTCTAATTGGCAAATTTGCCAACAATATATACCGTATTTACCCGTGTATAATACACACTTTTTTACTGTGAAATTACAGTTTGAATTTGCGATGCGTATTATACACGGAACCCATTGTTTAGGAACGTTCTCATCAGCATACTCTAAACAACAAAACAAAAGCTTAAGAGTAACTCTTTGTCAATGACTACAATTCAAGTTACTACGACTACAACGTTTTCCATTTTGGTCTGAGAAGGAATTTAAATGACTTGAAACGAACATCTAACAAGGACAACAAAACAACATGTCTATCTCGAGCAATCAAAAGTTTAATGAATGAGAAGAACCAAGTGACAGTGGGAGGTATGCTGAGAAGATGGACAACTTTAAATCAATAATGATCTTTAAGCAAAAACCATAAGGCCTGCTTTTTTGTTATGCGTTCCAAGCAATCCCGACAGCGTTGTTCAAACCAGATCGCTGATCAGCCGCCATCTTGGATGATATTACATAGACTGGATTGGGACGAGCACTATTTGCTGCATTTCTAACATGGCGGCCAAGCACGATCGAACTTTATTACGAGCACTAGTATTTGTACACCACAAAACGCCTGCTCTACAGGCTATGTTCAAATAGGAAAACAAGCCATTTTTCTTTCAATACATGATTTCACAAAGATCAACTACTGGTTTAGTTAGCATCAAACTTGTTTTTTTTTCCAAATTATGGTCGAAAATATAGGGTGTGTATTATACACGGGCTCGTATTATACACTGGTAAATACGGTACCCAAGTCCAATGATAAGTGTTGCCTTCTACAGCCTTCCACAAAACAGATACTTGTACTAAGCTCTGATCATGTCTAGTACTACATGTATAAATCTGCATTGTTTGTGGATCACATGTGTTCGATCATTGAAGTCAAAATCTAATATTTGAAAAAATAATTGAACCGTGGGATGATGTCGGTGAGTCCGGTCAATTTTAGTTCATTACCCAGGCGAATTGGTCATAACCATGTTCAAGTGATGGGTCAGTGCATTCCCTCTTTGATCTTCAGGTTGTTATATATTCTTCAAAAGATTCACTCCCCTTGGGATGAACAACAGCATGAAAAACCAGTCCTCCCTCAGAATCGCAGGGGGTGAAAAGTGTGTCTATATACATACATACAAGTACATACATACATACATACATACATACATAAAAACAAACAAACAAACAAACAAACAAACAAACATACATACATACATACATACATACATAACATTTATAATTATAGTTTAAATTCGCCTGGATTAGGGCGCGTTCTCCTTCGTTGAATGCAATTACCGGTATTATTATCATTATCATTACCTTTATAACCTGGACGACCAATCTTGACAAATTTCTTAACTGATATTCTTGGTTTTTCCTATCATTAAGGCAAACAAATAACAAAATTAGCATGCATTCAGTCATGAAAATAACCTTTAAAAGTTTATCACATAATGAGACAAACAAGCCATGTTTGCTTACCGGAGCTGGCTGGGCTGGAGCATCCTTAGCTTCCTTAGCAGCACGACGAGCCCTAGTAATAAACAGAATTTGATAACAGGACAATCACATGACTTTTGGAGGGCATAATATATATAGTTTATTTTGTGGCCCGAGTAGCATCATTTGCGCCCGAGCGCGAAGCACAAGGGCGCAAATGATGCTACGAGGGACACAAATAAACTATATGACCGACAAAAGTCATGTGATTATCATTATTATCAATACACAAGGCCAAATCGTACAAATTCATTTAATAAGAAAAAAATGTTTAACAGAGATGTAGCATGAAACTATGGTATGGAAAGTTAAGCGGGCCGTTAATGCATTAACGGCCCGCTAGGAGTCATTTGCGGCCCGCAAAGCGCGTGTTTTCAAGAGGGAGGTTTTCAATTTGGCTGCGTATCTTGATAATAATATTATTTGACAGGATTCTGAGTGGTTAGTAAAGAAAATACTGTATGCAGTCCCCATGTATTAAGGCTACTGGTCCACTACTAATACCGTATTTTCATGGTAGTGTAAAATTGAATGGGAAATTATATAGAGCACCTGACTTGAAAAACATCTTATTAAAAGGTGTCTCCTGCTGATCTGTTGCAGAATGACTGACTGAGACAAACTGTAACTGTAAAAAGACAATGAAATTGAATTTTATCCTTGTACCCTTCTTGTACACATCCAATGTAATGTGCAACGATAGCTAGAGAACCCAGGAAAATTAAATTAAAGTTTAATGGTGCACTGAATGATATTTCCAACACGACAGTAATCAACTACAAGTTTACTGAAATTTGAAGGTTGGAATCAACTTCTTAACACTTGAATATACAAGATACTAAATAGTTTGATAATTGATGATTTCTAGTTGACACGATAGTTAATCAACTGGTTGCCTGTTTGTTGCAGATAGTATCGAACTGCATTCAACCGTTTAAGAACACAAGGCTGAGAACAATTTTGTATGATTACCTTAGTGAAACAAATGTATTCCTTTTAAATTTATTCTTTTAACAGGAATCAACTTTCAATTCTTAACAGCAAAACAACCTGAATACTATTCAATAGCAGACTGATAAACTGATATGATAATGTTGTCAGACTTTAAAATTGTATTCAACTCCTTACAAGTTTGATTGATGTTTCTTCCCTTGGGTATGTGCCAAGTAACTTCCCTGTTGCATAAAAACAATAAAGACAAAACAATAAAGACAAAACAATACTAGTGTTACCTATTTACATATGACTTAAATTTTGAAATTTTCATGATTTATATAAACATTGCAAAATTTAAGGTCCCACAAATAAAGGTTATAATGAGGGAAAGCTCTATGTTATCAAAGGGTGTGGGGAAGCAGGATTTGCTGGGGTAGTTAAGGGTGAAACAACTCTTCTTCCTTAAGATCCATTTAAAGAAATTGACTATGACCTTTAGGTGTTAGCACTCTTTGATGGTGTTGTATAGTACTTTTGTATAGCTCTACTATGTTGCACAAGAACATGTGAAACTATTTTTATTTTTGTTGTTGTTGCTATTATATTGCGGTTTGGTCCAGAGTAATGAAGAGTATCATTATGGAAAATGACAATCAGTTACGCCAATTTTGAGAGTAATAAAACAGTATTTTAGCAAGTTTAGCCAAATTTAACTCCTTTATAACCCATTTGTTAAGGACAAATACCGCAAAATTTGCCTGTTCCATTTTAACTTCCCCCAAAAATAATTTTGTGCAACATTATATTCTGTTACCATATGCATTTGTTTGTATACTCTAAGCTTTTGATCATAAAGGGCTCTTCGCTTCCATTCAATGGAAGCACTGCACAATATAGATAGTGTCTTGTAAGAAATAAAGAGGACCAGAAAGCTCCAGAGACATGGTAGTGTAGTGGTTAGCGTGCCGGACTTCTGAGCAGGACGTTTGAACCCTGGTAGTGGCATTGTGTTGTTTCCTAGACAAGAAACTTAACTCCACACTGTCTCTTACCACCCAGGTGTATAAATAGGTCCCAACGATATACAGTAATGCTGGGGGTAACCCTGCATTGGACTAGCATCCCATCCAGGGGGAGTAGTAATACTCCTAAGTGCTTCAGGCTACAGAAACCAGGATAAGACCAGTGTGCACCTTTACTTAGAAAGCTTCAAAAGCCTGGCAAGAGGGGGAATCAGATCAGTGTACAGGGTTCCATAAGATATCCACACACAGGTCTTCCCTAGCAGGAGAATGTAGGAGATTAGATGCAACAGTATTTTTATTGCTTTATTTCCTTGCCTCTTTTTTAAGAAAAGCAGCAAACCAGATGAACTGCAGCTAGCACAACATGAATGTACAATAATTATACCAACTGGAATACCAATGACATGGGGATACCTATTATTAATAGAATTCTGAATGTATGCAAAGGGGGGTGGGTTTCAGATCTTGGATTTCCAGAAAGGTCAGACAAGGGTGTGTTCCTTAAGAATGATAATTTTGTTGACTTTCATGGTTTGCAAATAAAGCATGAACTGACAGCACTGTTAATGATTGCAGAAGCAGGGGTCAATGTAATAAAACAAGTGTAGCATGTGTTTTAGAGCTGGAAAACAATAGCTACACCAGTAAGTTGCACTTGTAAAAGTTTACTGAATTGACACAAGTATGAAATACAGGCCTTGATTGATCAGGCATGTCTTCATGTCCATTTACCAAACAAAATCAATAAAATGGGGGTTATGCATCAAGCTTCAGAGGCCTGAATTAAACTTTGACTAAGTTCTTCTCAGATGATAAATAAAATATGAAAAATCTATGTTTCTTAGAACTTTTATCATACATGTAAACTAATTTCTCTGATTGCATAAAAAGCAAAAAAACATGTATTACTAATTAGATCCTCCTTTCCAACGAGCACTTACCAAAATTTAATTTTGTACTGCCAAAGATAGCTGATAAAAATAATCAAGAGTGAACAAGGACTGAATAACTTTGTTTCACTAATTCACATTCAGTCCCACTCCAAAAGAAACCATTTCTGTTAGGGGACGCAGCCTCTGCTATGACAGGGCTTGAAATTGCAACCAATATGGTCGCCAATGCGACTAAACGTTCTCTCTTGGTGACTAAAAATTCTCGTTTAGTCGCCACTTTGGCAACTGTTTTTGTGTAATAAATTAAAGACTAAAGGTGAAAAACAATTTCTTAGGTCTTGTTTTTGCTTTGCTACAAAATGAATTGATCAAAATCATGCAGATTAATGCTGTTTACCTTCAAATGTACTTCACATCACTACTGTGTTTTTTTTATGGTTGCAGGCGCAACAGTTTTTTGAAAGGCTGCTGAATATAAAAGCATTCTGTCGCCAGTACTGGCTTTCAAAGCACGTGCTTTCATTCATCTGAAAGCTATGAATTATTTATCTGTAGAGAAGGAAACGCAGAACAATTTTCGTAATTTGCTGGTGTCCAGTAAATGCCAGGAAGCAAGATCGTTGTTGGAGTGCAAAGAAGAGTTTCAAAGGCTTTCAAAATCATTTGGTGAACAACAATAAATGGCTTGTAAAATACATTGTACTTTCTGGCAACTACATTTTTTAACCATTTTTTCCTTGATAGTCCCCAAATGGCAACTTTTTTAATTTTGAGCCTGTTATGAGATTCATACAGTTGTCTGCTTCTGTGTATCATTCTTCCATTTCACTGCATTGACACTACATTTTCAATTTTTGCTGTTCTCAAATGTCAATCCCAGTCCTGTGAAAATATCTTACTTTCACAAGCTATAATTTCACATTGTTTAAATAATTATGATCCTAAAGATACTGCAGTTTCTCGCTTATAAGGCGCAGGATTATTTCTGAAAAAGTTACCTTGTTTGCTATAATTTTTTTGTAAACTCGGGATGAGTCTTATAGTCCAGTGTTTTCAAAGATAGGAAATATTTTGCCACAATGATTTCAAACATTGAACCTACCATATGGTAAAGGCGTACACGCGCCTTAAGGCCCACACGGGCGGAGCTTATCCCGGTTTCAATAGCATGAAGCACCTGGGAGTATTATTACTCCTCCCTGGATGGGGGATGCTAGTCCATCACAGGGTCATCCCTGGCATTATATCGCTGGTACCCATTTATACACCTGGGTAGTGAGAGACAGTGTGAAGTAAAGTTTCTTGTCTAAGGAAACCTACCATATAAGCCTCAATAAAAATGGTTCTCGAGAGAACCATTTTTATCAAGCTCCAGATGATAGAGGAAAGAATGGAGAGGCAAGGCATGTAGACCAAACAATGCAAAACCAAAATAGTGGGCAATCTGACCATGTGATGTAAAAAGACGAGAACCGCAGCCGTTAATGGTGCAACTCTTCTTGCCTTTTTCCAAATCATGGATTCTGAAATGCCAAATTTGTGCGCGGGAGAATCCTTTTGGAATAGATGTTTTTAAACTGGAAAATGCTCTTTGAGAGCGGTGGAGCAACTGAATTTTCTATTGCGTAGGTGACGTTTGTAAACTTAAAGATGGGTCGATTTACTGAATGTGAGCACTTTTCCTTTTGTTAATAAGAAAATTCACAAATGTTTTGTTTTCATTAAAGTGGAAAAATTTACCCTTAGTTTAGGCTGCACCTTATAACCAAGTGTTTTGGTGAGATTTTCAGTTTCTGATTGAACAGTTTTATAAAGATATTGAATTTAGGGGTGCGTGTTATAACCAAGGGCACCTTACATAACCAAGAAACTATAGTAATACCAAAGGGACAGACAAAAAGAACGGAGATTCAGATTGGAACAGAGGTGTCTTAATGATTACACAACCAAAGGGCCTCTGGAGTTTGAATTCTGCATTTTGGAATTTCCTAAGGCAATGGGATAGGACGGTAGATGTTACAGTAAGAAAATTGGCCGTAGTTGGGTAGGAATATTTTCTGGAATCACCCAATCCAATAAAACTTCCAAGTGCAGCTACTGCTTGCCAAACATTTTGTAAACGTTTCAGTGAATTAACCCCAGATCAAGCTTCCAGGCTGGACTTAAGTCTTTGGAAACAAACGTCTCTTTAAGAAAATTATTTTTTCCAAGTTAAGCTCCATACCTTATTCCCTTAAATTCTCTTAACCAACATCAAGTATCTCTGACAAAAAAATAAACAGCTGTTTGCTGGCAAAACCCTTACCTCATTATTGTGAAGTGTCAGGCAGAGCTTGCACTCATATGAACCCAAATGGTTTTTCATAAAGTAGGGGTCCTAAAAACAAAACAGAAAATTTTACAAGCTTTGTGTATACATGTATATTATGTTATGCTTTGTAGCTTAGTAAATACATGTGTTCTGCTACTATCCACTTTGATTTCCGAGAATAATTGTTAAATATCCCAAGATAGTGAGCTAATCAAACTACTCAAAATGGCAAGGTTGCTGAGTAAGTATATACTAGCCAATAATATTTCAATTATACAAGGTGAATGGGGGTCTGGGGGTTATATGCAAGGGACTTTTGGTAAGGCAGCATTCATTATGTATACTACAGGGGGGAGGGGGGCAGAGGATTTTGAGGGGGGAAAGCATTTGCCAAGAATGTTTTCATTAATCACAAACAAACGTTAGGGGATCAAAGACGATCAGATACCATCCTAGTTCTAACCATAAACGATGCCGACTGGGGAACAGAGGGTATTATTGGACCCTTTTGGCACCTTATAGGAAACCAAAGTTTTTGGGTTCCAGGGGAAGTATGGGGAATGATTTCCACACAGGTCCCTACTTCATTGTGCATGCTGCAGCCATACTGTTTCATTCTGCAATAACAAGAAATGTTTACATGTGCATTACCCTAAACAATTCATCTGCTGCATGCATAATGAAGTAGGGACCTGTGTGGAAATCTTACCAATTATGGTTGCAAAGATGAAACTTAAAGGAAATGACAACAGGGATGAAGGGGGATGCTAATATTTTTGTGGAGATATCATATATATGAAAGAAATTGTTGATAATATAATGAAATTCAAACAGGAAAACCTGTAAACGTGTAGTTTGTTTGTGTGTTTTTTTCTCCTGCAACAACTACTTCACTCTACGTTCACATATTGAGCACTGTTTTACGTTAATCAACTTTTACACTTTATATATACATATATAAGGCCCAATAATTATGTGTATATTTGTAAATCATTATCATTATAAGTGTAATCATCCTGATCATCATCATTCTCATCCAGATCATCATTGTCATGTTAGAGTGGGGGGGGGGGCATATTTTTCTTTCTGATCAAGTGGGGGGGGGGTTTCATAAAAAATCTGTTGCGAATTGGGAGGAACTGAAAATATTACACAGTTGAAAAAAAATCCTCTGCCCCCCAACCTCCCATAGTATACATAATGAATGAAGCCTAATGTACCCACCTATTACACTTTGCTATAACTATGCTAAACAATTATTTAGTTAAATTTCAGTTTACAGAGGCTTTACAAATATTTACCACACTGATTCTCAGATCGGTAAATAAAGTTATTCTGCCACTATTCACTTCGATTTCAGAATATCATTATAGTAAAATATACTGCATAGCTGATTTTATAAATTCTGCCTTAACTCACTAATGCATCTATCAATGTTAAGCTGCGGTGTGGGGGGGGGGGGGGGGGGGGACCAGGCATTGGCAAGGGATTTGACACGAGTTGTGTGCCTGTGGTAGGGGCTTTTGATCATTCATTGAGTCCCTTAGTCAGGACATTTGACTTAAACTGTTACTGGCCTGGGATGAACGAATGCCATCTTGGATTTCAGGTGCTGAGAGACCTGGTAAGCAGCACACACATAATAATGGAGCCGATTTGGTTTTGGTGAACAAGGTAAGAAATCTGTGACATTTTGATGCTAAAAGATGCCATTGGGCTCTGTCTTGTTCTTGAGGAGACCTGTAACAGAATGTTCCTGTTTTGCTGTCTTGTTCAGTAGTGCAAGTGAACTTCCTTTTCTGGACATTTCTATTAAAGGTGATTCAACAGAAATTACATACTCAAGGTTCTGCTGACAATTTTTTGGAATGCCTTTTTTCTCCAGGGGAAGGGGGCAAATTTGTACTCTTTTGACCAACGATTATGCCCCTTGGGTTGGGCATTTGAACAGAAAAAATGAAGCGAGGTCAAATCCAGGCTTAAAATCGATAGGTGCATAATTTAAAAACGTCGCAATGCTTACAAATTAACCAATAGTATTGCTTACAAATTAACCAATAGTATTGGCTTAATAATAAAGAAAGCTGTACAAATATTTCATCTCAGCACCAGTGAATTGAATCCCCGAAAACAAATCCAGGCTTAAAATCGATAGGTGCATAATTTAAAAACGTTGCAATGCTTACAAATTAACCAATAGTATTGCTTACAAATTAACCAATAGTATTGGCTTAATAATAAAGAAAGCTGTACAAATATTTCATCTCAGCACCAGTGAATTGAATCCCCGAAAACACGGCGAAACAATTTTGTAACGAAAATATGGTGTCCGAGAAAGCGTTCATAATGGACTTACCTTATTAAGGTCAATTGTCTCTAACGCCAGCTGCCTCAAGCGCTCCCGTCGGTCCCGGTTTGATTCTGACCATGATGCTACGCCACCGGAGCCAGTTTTACCTCCAGCACGATTCTGGAAGTCCATATTTCAGGAGATTTAGGGCTAAGATGGAGGACAAGTTTCAAGACGACGCAGTGGTTAACAACGTGTTTCAGATTGCAAGAAGACTGGGACGAGTTTTCCGCGGACACTTGCGTTGACTGCAACGTGGGCTCATGTCATAAACCCCGCAGGGAGCGACGAATCGAACATTTGACAAACAAGAAGACGCCTGAAGGCGTTTACGCGGGATGTGTTGGTTTAAAATTGCTGACGAAGTATGTTTTTTGCCGATTGTGCGATCATGGATATCCATGGTGCAATCCAACCTGACTTGCACGTGATACAGCCAATAAAAATCACAAAATGTTTTCGGGACGGGCTCGGGATACGGGAAAGTTAAAAAAGGCAAGGCAATTTTTGACTCCCAAGACGACGAAAGGAATGCGCTACCGAATTTTATACGCTGGCTGACTACGTCATTCCGCGTAATAAGAGATGCAATGAAACGTAGAAACGGTTGGATTCCTTCTAAAGATCACGAAGGTGTGTTATTTACATCCCTCTTTCTCACCATTTCAGCCTGCTTACCTTCATCCCTCTTAACCCGGTGGGGAGGGGGAAGGGAGTGCGGTCCATGCGTCGGTTTTTCCCTGACCTTTATTGTCTCTGGCACGTTGAAACTCCAAGCAAGAAAAGACAAAATCCTTTAATCGTGAAATTCCCGAAATGAGCGATACTTTCCGTAAAAGAAAACAATTTTATTTTTCAGCTATGCCCTTCCGGGTGTGAAAAAATATCAAGATGACCACTTTTCTATGTCAAGTTTTAAATTCATGCAACAAGTTTCTTATATTCATATTAAGTTACCATACACCCATGCTGAAACATTTGTTTACATTATCAATGCGACCATATTTACATCAAGCTAGCTGATTTCCTCATGAGTTTGGTAAAAATATCAGGAAAGCCTGGTGACGAGCTCTTAAAACAGCAAGGAGGAGTCTGGGAACTAGCGGCCACCAACTTGTTCCGTTCCTAACCATAGTTAATTTTATGTCAAAACGTATGAGAGTTTACAACGGTGTCTCGTCCAAATACGCACGTACGCTCGTGTGTACGGCTGAAATCTGGAAAAGAGTATTTTTTATTACATAAAAGCATTTTTATGGTCTTTTATCATTGATATTAAATCCTCCTGAAATGTCCATGAAACAAAGGAGACCAAGCGAACATAACAGTACCTAATAACATTAATTGATCATCGCAGTTATGTACACAACTTAAGCAGCTGTGAATTTGAAGCCTGAAAAAAACTCAGGCTTGAACGGGATATTAATCCGCAGTTCAAATATATGGTCTTTCATATATTCATTTGCATAACAGTACCTAATTAGCAAGCCTAGGCGGATTAACAATGGTTCTTTTGTCCGGTATTTAATAGTCTATCCCAAAGTTGAAACGTTAAGGACTCGTCCACACGTATCCGGTGAATCCGGCAACCGAGTCCACAAAAAGATTTGAATCCGCTGTCCAGAATGGAAACTTTTGAATACGATATGAACCCGATTTCGTGCGGGACGCCGAATCAAGTCGAATCCGTAAACTTTTGAATCAGATGACGTAAACAAAGCGGTCCCAGTATTTACCACGTGAACATACAACATGGCCGCCAAAACAAATGCTATCGCTTCTCTTCTTGTTGGACTAATTTCAAGTCTGATAGCGTGTTTTCAGATAGTAAACTTGTCTATGTTCTCTCTTCGCCTAAACTTTGTGAAAAGACGACACGACTTTCTGAGGCTCCCTTCGATGTCGGACAGTCGAACTTATTCAATGCACCATTCGCATGATTACGTCAACGTACCATTCAATTACGTACAGGAGACTCGAGGTGGGTATATACATGAGATCTCTTCCTGTAAAGGGAAACAATTACATACAATCGAACTCGTGTTGGATATGTACATGAGCTCTCTGCCAGAACCGGCGTGCAAACCCAGGCAAGATATAAGCCATACTATGCATTACTTGTTCTATAAACGGGTCTTGACAAACTGCGAGCCAGCGAGCCAGCGAGTCATGCGAGTCGAGCCAGCGAGTCATGCGAGTCATCATGTGAGCCATGCGAGACAGATTTCAGTGATATAGTTTTGTTATCTGCCTTCATCTTTTCCATCTTTTGTTCAGGTAAGTTTTGTTTTGGTTTGTTGTCGTTAAATTTTGAGATTTGATGTTTTATTTATGAGTGTAGTCGCAAACGATTGAAAATTCATGCATATCATTTACATGCTATTACAGGTTCATGGCAAAGGGACGTCTGCAAAGCCTCCTGGAGGCCAATAAGCGGGGATTAACACTACGTTTTGACCCGCTTGCTTCGAGAAATCTATGTTTTTATCGTTGTCTGTTTTTTTTTACGTTAAAAACAAAGTTATTTTATGCTGACTCGCATGGCTCGCTTGTTGACTCGCATGGCTCGCATATTGACTCGCATGGCTCGCATATTGACTCGCATGGCTCGCATATTGACTCGCATGACTCGCATGACTCGCTGGCTCGCATATTGTACACACTCTCTATAAACGTTTGCAGACAATTGATGCATTTTTGGCCAAACGCGAATAAGCACAAAAACCGACCTTTAAACCCAGGCATTATGTAAGCCATAGTTCGACTCGCAGAAGTCGACTTATGGTCGAGTCGATACCTCCCTTAGACGACTTTATCAACGGCGGGTATATTGGACAACCCTGATAGCATGACTGATAAATTTTTAGCTTTAATTATATTAGGGGTGACTCCAAAATCTTGGGACTCGCAAAATTTTCATCCGATCTCAGAATCTCGGCAGCATTTGTGAAGAGTCTCGAATTCTCGTTTAAAGTGCATATATTTCGATCTCGATTTGTTATCATAGCCGAGGGTTTCTGTCAAAAGACAACTTCAGTTATCGCTGTAAGACGAAAGTCGACTCATCAAGTCTCAGACTCGATTTTTATCGGCTCAGGGTCTAAGGCTCGCATTTTCGAAATTTTTTTAGTTTCGGTCTCGGATTTTTAAACAAGGGTCTCGGCGTATTGGCGAGTGTCGGATTTGGATCATTCATCGTTTCTGGGCAACGTATCGTAAAGGACTCGATAAAAATCGTCTCGATTTTAAGACCTCTCGATTACGTTTCCGGCAGTCGAATCGAAAACGTGAAATCGAGACTCGTTGCCACCTGTCTCGATGACTCGTTTCAGAAACGAGACACGTTAAAACGGTGTTCTCGAAAACGTAGGTCAAAAAACGAGACTCGTCCGAAATTATTATCGACTTTCCCGAACCGGTTGGTAGAGAAACGAAGATATCCTTCCCTTCAAAAAACAAATCGGTGGCTTTCTGCTGTTCTCCATGAAATTTCTCTATCCCGAGAGCCGCACAAGTAAAATTCAAAGCCGCGATATAGCTCGTTGTTGTGCGACAACACGGTTAGCCTAGTCTCCTTCACAAGCCGCTTTTTGGGACGTCACGCAACGCTCCCCCCAAAGAAGCTTCTTTGGGGGAAGCGTTGCGTGACGTCCCAAAAAGCGGCTGCGAAGGAGACTACGGTTAGCCCGGCATTTTCTTTTATGGTTCTCACGAGACTATAACAGACTTAAGCCCATCAGAGTTCATGTAAATATTGAGAAAATGGCTCGCCAATGAAAAAGTACTACACATTTTCTTGCTAAAGGGTGACGTCACATATCACGATTTGTGTCAGGTTTTCGTAGACGCTCCCTCCTCCTGTTTTTTCCTTCAGGGGGAGGGTGCGGCTACACGTAGGCTAGGGGAGGGTGCGGCTACACGTAGGCTACCCGTCGCTTCACTGAAAGAATTCTTGAAGTTGAAAGGCGAATCAAGGTCCGTAGAAGAAATTCCTTCAAACGAGCTCAATTCAGTTCATGAGTGAATTTGTCCGGTAGCAGTGGGAAAGAAGGAAAACAAAGATTATGAGCCAAGTTCGCTGCGTTCTCTCTTTCGCAACGGTTATTTGAATAAAAAAGCTACGGATTCAGCATCTCAAAAGAAGTGGTGTTTGAAAAAGCAAGAGCCGCATTAAACTGATCAAAACAAAAAGGTAATTTTACATTGTATTTCCCGTACACAAGACATTCCTGAGTCATTCACGAGTCGTTTTAAAACGTTTTTAACTGTCTTTGGTTCTTATACTTCTAGCGACATTTCCAACAGTGTTTAAAGTAGAATTTTCCAGTTCGTGCAATGTTTGTATCATTTTAGAGAAGTAAATTTTGAACGCATTTTTAACTTGACTGTCATGTTTATTCGGTATGCTCCAAAATAAAGCCTGCTAAGTGCGTTTTGCACCTTGTTGTGGTATCTTGATTTTTCTAGCCCAGCGTGATTCATGATCAGTTAGTAGTATTTTGTAAGGAGTAAATCTCAGTACCTAAAAAATAAACAAATTACTTTATGGTTAGTTCGCCCGTACCATTTTTCTTCACTCGTTGTGAAGAAAAGTAAACTCACTCGTTCGCTGCGCTCACTCGTTCGTTTTCTATTCTTCACAACTCGTGAAGAAAAATCGTCCGCCCTCACTAACCATGAAGTAATCTCTATATTCATAGCGGTTTTGGAGGAAAAATTTTCTTCCTACAAGTTTTCAAGCGTTTTTGGAGGGACATAAGCATAAAGCTGAGTGTCTATTTTTCCTTTGTTAAAGAGCTGCCTAGCTGTGTGTTGCTTTAAAACTATTATAATTTTGCTGACCAGGTAATGGTTCTTCCGTTGAGTCGCGAGCTAGATGTTTTTTTTGACGATTTATTTGAGCTATCGAATCTTCTTTATTAAGTAGTTGCGTACACCAGGCGTATTTAATAACTTTAGTGACAACATTTTCAATGTGTGAGGGTCTGTGTGAGGAGCTCCGCTTTTAGGCTTGCCTAAATCTATTTAATTTATTGATATATTTGCCTGTCTCGTAACAAAAAGATCCAACACAAACTGGACTTGTGGGAAGGATATCTTTGCAATCCCCATGGAAAAATTAAAGCATTAAGAGAGGGTGCATAGTTCGCGCGACTCCCTCGTTTCCTATGGTTAGCCAAATGTTGCAAAATTCAACAACTAATATTTATGTTCAACAACATATATCTATATTCAACATTTTATATTTATATTCAACAATACGCATTTTCTTTCAACTTCAACCGAAATTATTTTCATTCAACAAACATATTTGTTCAACTTCAACCCAAATTATTTTCATTCAACAAAAATATTTGTTCAACTTCAACCAAAAATAATTTCATTCAACAGCAATATTTCTGCAACTTCAACCACAATTATTTTTATTCAACATTAATAATTATTCAACTTCTACATGCATATTGATTTAATAACATACCTTTTTTATGACAAAGGTTTTGAAAGTTCCCGGACATTCAAAATATCCTTATTCAACAAAATTCCCCGTCCCGTCCCCAGTTAAATACGCTATATTACGGATCCAGTCCTCCGATCACAGTGTGTATGAAGTAAAGATGGCGTCCGAAGACGGATCACGGCGTGAGGTCACGGAAGAACTGACACAAATTGTCAGAGAATGTGACTTCAGTCACTTGTGAACCCACTTCAGTCACTTGTGAACGACCGAAAAGGTACGAGGCAAACCATGCATTGATAATTCCTCCGATGCCATAATGATTAAGATTTTGAAGCAAGATTAAATGGTCAGCGGTATCAAAGGCCTTTTTTGATTACGCAGTTACCGACGATATGATCCTACTGAAAGGTTACTTTGATTTGGGAGCAGGCCAGTCGGAAAGCGAAATCAGAAAGAGCATAACAGAGGTACTGAGGCCCTGCCAGGGTAAATTCCGACAAGCGACACGGGCCGAAAAGTAGCGACAGCGACCAAATGAAATAGCGACAAACGACTGCCATTCTATTAAAAAATGTCGACAGCGACATCAAAGCCGAGAATTAGTGACAAAGAACTGAAGTAGTTGTCCCTTAATTTCCGACAGCGACGTGAAGCCTTGACAAAACGCCGACACGAGGCATTTTAAAATTCCGACAAGCGACCTGGGACCCCCCCACCCCCTCCCCCCCCCCCTGGCAGGGCCTCGGTACTGGAGCAGCGATTCCCTTTCGTGAGACCTGATCATTTTGACTTTGTAAAGCGAGAGCGCAACAAAGTAACTAACCCCGTTATAAACAAATCTCTGGAATGGAATTATAAACACCTGAAAGAGTTATGTGGCCAAGGAAAGCTTTATGTTCGTTTTAATGTCTTGAGAGAAGTCATAGAAGCGTGTGATGAGCCATCTACAATCAAAGCTATCCCTGTGATCTCTCTTATGAGGGACTATCTGAAATACTGTTTGTTTCCTCTTCGCAAACGTTTAACGAGCTTATAACATCCTCTAAGCATTTTCAAGAATGAATCTTCGTCCAGTGTTCCTGCCGCCATTTTGATTTTTGGCGCTAATCGAATGATCCGGTATGGGTTCATGTTCGGAATAGTTCGGGGGACGGGACGGGGAATTTTGTTGAATAAGGATATTTTGAATGTCCGGGAACTTTCAAAACCTTTGTCATAAAAAAGGTATGTTATTAAATCAATATGTATGTAGAAGTTGAATAATTATTAATGTTGAATAAAAATAATTGTGGTTGAAGTTGCAGAAATATTGTTGTTGAATGAAATTATTTTTGGTTGAAGTTGAACAAATATTTTTGTTGAATGAAAATAATTTGGGTTGAAGTTGAACAAATATTTTTGTTGAATGAAAATAATTTCGGTTGAAGTTGAAGGAAAATGCGTATTGTTGAATATAAATATAAAATGTTGAATATAGATATATGTTGTTGAACATAAATATTAGTTGTTGAATTTTGCAACATTTGGCTAACCATAGTTTCCATGGGTCAAACTGCCTTGTTTGACTTGGGGAAACAAGGACTTACCACATGGTTCACTTAGATGAGTCCAGTCTGTGTTGGGCATGAAATTTTACGGCTAGTTCCCAGACCCCTTCGTTCTGTTTTAAAACCTCGTCACCAGGCTTAACGATACTGCACTTAACGATATATTTTTTACGAAAATCATGAGGAAGTCAGTTTGATGTAAATATGGTAGCATTGGCAATAAAAAAAATGTTTCAACATGAATATGAATATAAGAAACTTGTTGCATGAATTTATAACTTTACATAGAAACTGGTCATCTTGATATTTTGATACATTTTGGACGAGCATATTCAGCCATAATATGCACAATTGCAATCACAGTTGTTTCACTGCTGATATAGAGATTTAAGTACATAACAGTAAAATAAGTATGGCCCTACATCACAGTGAAAAATTGATTTCTCACTTTACTGGCTGGACCAACAACACTTTTCACTAACTAGGTTTTAAGTTGTTCTAACAAAATGTTTGGAAACATACCTGTCATTAACATGTTACCAACCAAAGAATCTCAGCACCTATCAAACAAATGCATTACAGCATGTCTGGTACAAAAAAATACTTTTTAACTTGTTAAGGTATCACATTGAGAAAAGTCAATGGATTAAAATCCTAATGGCATGTTTTCACAATACACTCTCTTTTATAATGCTGAAAGTTTAGATATTGTATTTATCTCACCTAAAGACTACCATATTAAAAAAATACATATACACACAATACTGATACTGATTTCAAATTGCCTGATTTACTGAACAACGAATGCCACCTATCCTTTGGACAGACACAGATGTTGTAACTATTTGCTTAGTGTTATAGGTATTTTACTCTCCTACAAAACACAAACAATGCAAAAGGGAAAAATATCACTGATGATATTGAGAAATAAACTAGTTTATTGTACACAACTTAAAATCACATTTTATCTGCTATGTAATTGTTTGATGGCTATTGCTAAGCTAAATGAAAAACGTTACTCTCCCAAGGTCACTTCTTTTATAAGCTGGTACTGTGCTGTAACAATGGATATAGTTTTGCTAAAATGGGCCTGGTTTGGTCTTCTCACACTTGTTTAAGATCAGTGGCATAGCAGACCAATAATATTTCAATGACAACAGTACTCAGGGACAGATATTAAAACATGGCAAGTCATGAACTTGTTTTACAGCTTTATATCATTTATAATTATATATATATATATATTTATACCTCTTACTAACCAAGTTTGAGGTCCGTACTGTAAGTTACGGACCAAGTTTTTTCCGCTCGAATTTATGGTCCAGACGCAAAGCACGTGGGCCACAAATCCAAGTGGAAACGAGGATCCGTAACTTACAGTACGGACCGAGAAAACGAGGTTTGTAAGATATTTATATATCTGGCGACCAAAACAAACTTTTGAATATAGCGGGCCGTACAGTGAAGTACGGCCCCCTAAATTGACCAATCACAGGGCGCATACTAACAGAGATATAAAAAGTAAATTTACCCCCTGCACAACCAGACTACAACACCAACTTCCAAAGTGTTATGGTAACATGTTTCTGACTGCAGCTGCATTAAAAAAGGATAAAGCAATTACAGGCCTTCACCCATTCACTATTAAGATAAGAGTACTAACTCCCCTCAATGAGTGCTATACACTTCATTGTAATGTTGTTTATTTGGTGGATTTAGTATTGGATCAACTTATTAGCTCAAAATTGATGATGTTTTCAATTCTCACCATCTGCATGCCTTACAGTGTATTATTATTGTAAGAAGAAGATATACATTGATAACCTCTAAGAGTGAAAGGGTTAAATGTCCAGGATTGACCATAACTATCTGGTACTCACCACAAAGTGTCCTTATCATTTAAATGTCAAGTAAACACAAAGAATTCCAATAGACTTAACAAGGAGTTATATGGAAGTTCTAAAATCTTCTAATTAATTAATTAATTAGCTAAAATGCATTCTAAATAATACTTATAATCAATCCTGAACATGAAAGATACTGAGACCTTGGTAAAAATGGTTATGTACAGTAAGTGCCAAAGATACAAATTTTTCATACTAAGCAAAACTTCCTTGAATGGCAAAAAAAAAAAGGACATGGCATTATTCAAGATAAAGTGTGACAAATTAGCTGTTTCGTTCCCAGTTTTAACATCACCTCTGTCAGCAATTGATTTTAAAACACTACTCCTTTAAGCAAGATTGGTAAAACTACGATTACCACAGTCACTGTGTTTACAAGTTGCTGAAAAACCTGTTGCCATACTACAGATTTTCTTTGTTCATGCCAAACTAACAAAAAAATGAAAAAGACTTAATATTATTTACGGTGGAAAAGGACAACTAATTACAACAAAATGTTAATTACTGGGGAAAGCTTTCAGATGCTGTACTATTCTAGGCAAGCCAAACCTCTCATGGATCCAGTAAGTAGTAAAATAATAATGCACTCATGGGGATTAAAACAACTATTTGTACTTTGTGGCCCTTCCTCTTATTATACAATTCTCATTGTGTGCTGACTGCAATCTACAAGAACTGCTACTTTCACTATTGAGCAAACTGCTTTCGGGGGAAATAAACAATATTTCTGTTAGGAAAGTGCTACTTAAACAACTCCTTTGTCTCCTTTAAAACTAAGTGAGAACCCTAATGCGAGCACAATGTTCTCCATAGATCTATAGCACTAAATTGCAGTAATTTTGCGCAGCTGTACAATGCATTTATGACACTATAATTGTTACTCTTATCAAAATCAGCACTATAGCTAAGTTCTCAAAAACATTTTTCATTAATAAAGCTGTTACAGTGAAAACAAAGCTAGAAAAAGTAAACAAACTGCAGTGTTCTTATCAAAAGTAAGCAGCTGTTACACATGACAAATTTAATAAGCAGCAACAGTCACTAGTTAGATACTTTTTGCGCAGAAAACGTTGCCAGAAAAGGGATCCACAAATTACCCTTTGGAAGAGGGAGTAAAATCCTGCTTCCTGATAATGATAATAACAAAAATTATTATCATGTTGTTTGCTGTTCATACAATCATTCCCACCACTGAGAAGTGAACAAACCACTGCTATTACACAGATGTCTTGAAAACAAAAGTTGAGTAATGTACAACTTTTAAGTGTGCTGGTTTGATGACCTCTCGCATTATCTATTTCCATCAGTGTCTTGTCAATTTGTTATTGTTTAAGGTCTTTATACAACTTCATTCCTGACAACAATGGCTCTAAATGCATACACTATATTATAGAATTCTTAGATTTGTAAATGAGTTTTCAGTCAGAGCTAAATAGTTGCTTATCAGTAAAACTCCTTTCTTGTTGCCATGTGACAATCACCAGATCAACAACATGATTAGTAATTATTTTTTACGGCTGGAACACAACCAGGATAATCCATCATGGAGGCCATCACCAGAGGTTGCACAGGAAGGTTGAACATACCAAATCCTATCTCGAAGCTTTGTAAGGTGTAGCTTTTCTTGAACTTCGTGAGGTTTAAGAGCTGAAAAAAAAAGCAGTTTCTGGAGAAGTACTAATCAAGTTACTGCATGGTTTATACAACTTCCAACAAACAAAATTCAAGGACTTTTCAAGGACTTTTTAAGGACAAAAACTAGTTTTCAAGAACAGAGTTCTATTGAAGAAAATGGAACTCTTTGTTCCCCTTTCATGCAGACCACATTCAACTAAGTCATATACAATGCCAGATATTTCAACCTTGGCTTATGACACAACACTGCATCAGAAGTCTGGTGCATAAAGTTAAGGCAAAGATCAAAATTTTGCTTCATGAATGAGTCTGTGCTGTTTACCGGTATTTCTTAGAGCTGGCTTTTTTTCTTACTTTAAGGGAGAGAGTCTTAAAAGTCATTTGTGGACAAAAGGTCCTTAACAAAACAATTAAATTCACCAGAAATGATATAGGGCATATAAGGAAGACTAAAATTCAAGGACTTTTTAAGACCAAGTCGAGAAATCAAGTACTTTTCAAGGACTTTAAGCAAAAACAAGGACCATTCAAGACACCTGCTATTAAATTCATGACCTTTTCAAGCTTGTATGAACCACGGTTAGATACAGACCATTTTCATTATTATCAGCATAAAATATTATCAAGGAAATGAAAGTTTGGAATCAAATAGCTGGGCGAAAATCTGACAATTTGAATTCTGCTGTGTCTGAACCTTTCATATTTTCCACAACCTGCATCAAAATAATGTGGATCCAAAATAATTTCAAAGCTGCAGGATTCGTAGCTACAATAAAGATCTAATGACAATTTGAATTTAAATTAGTTTGTTACTGGAGGAACATGAAACAAATACCATCATTCAACTTGTACACGGTTACAACTTCATGTATAATTACCATAGAACTTTTAGTTGCTATTTGCGGATTAAAACAGTATAATCTGTGGAACAAGCAATTACGAAAACCTATGCCCATGGTTAGTTAACCCTTGCATGACGGTAAATTACTGTTTAACGACTGCTTCAGTGCAGTATGAAGGTATCCTGCCACTTTGCTTCTTGCTGCCTGATTTTTTGCATACAGAATTGTCTTCAAGTGGTTATCATTGACCTGTACTTTTTTAAAGACATAATGCACTCAGAAAATGCAGTTGCTTTTCAGTCTTTCCAGAGCAGAAACAAAAGAAACCAACTTAAGTTCCTTGTGAATAAGATGTGACTGCACTTTCTGCAGGTGTTATTTCTCAAAAGAATGGCAATGTTAACCGCACAAAAACAAGCCTGTATACAAAACCAGGAATTTTTTAGCAACGTAGAAAAGTACCGGCCCTAAAAGTACACTTACTGTGGTACAGTTTTACACCACCTCTTCCAGTTATGTTTCACTCCAGGCACCTCTCTTTAGGGACAAATCACTTGCACTAAAATCTCCACAAAAAGTGTTTTATATCCATCTTATAGAAAGCCTCATATCAGTAGGAGTTTCATCTCAGAATAAGTACTAAGAGATATTGCAACTTGACTAAGGCCAGGCAAATAAGGTGTCCGACCTAGGAAGGAGCCTACCATACAGGGGTGTTGAGAGACATTGAGAGAGTTCACTTACCACCAGGCAAATCTTGCTTATTGGCAAATACCAATATAAACGCATCTCTCATTTCCCTGTCATTGACTATACGATGAAGTTCCGTTCTTGCTTCATCAATACGATCATAATCAGCAGAGTCTACTACAAAAACCAGCGCTTGTGTTCCATTGTAGTAATGACGCCATAGGGGACGAATCTTGTCTTGCCCACCTACATCCTAAAATTAAAACACACAACCATGAAGTCTTGTTCTTGCTTTTTACTTGCAATTAGACTGGAAAAGAGCATAGATCAGGGGGATGAATATGACTGCAGTCTATGCAAACATTTTCATAGAATTTTCAATCACAAATTATTCTGTGGTTGCAAATATCAAGAATTGTAACATCATTGAATGTTAAGTAGTTTTGTCACAACCTTTAATTTGCTTGTGGATTTTTTCACTCAAATTGAGAAATATTCAAAGAATATCTGGAAAAATAATGGTAAACACTGACCCAAACCTTTTGCCTTTGTGAAAAACAGAACCTATTATTATTATTATTATTATTATTATTATTATCATCACCATTTAATGGAAGACAATTGGCATATTATCCTCAATCCTGCAGTCTGATTGGCTAATGTACATCACTTCTATTCAAGTGAAAGGTGAGGCTTGAAAAAATTCAGACTTGAATGGCATTTGAAGCCATGACCTTGTGATACTGGTGCAATGTTCTGACAAATAGATACACATAGTAGCAAACATGTGCACACTATGAGCAAAGCGTTGCACTTAAAAAGTAAAAAAAAATCAATCATTCTTTGTTGGTTACAGTCAAACTTTGCTATCTCGAACTCTCAAGGGAGACAAAAAATAGTTAGAGATAGCGAGGGTTCAAGATAACTGATGGTAAATGCCTGAAAAAACAATCCAAGGGAAATGAGTTTGAGTTTGAGATAGCGTGGAGTTCGAGATAACCGAGTTGTAGATAGAGAGGTTCAACCGTATTCAACTCAGTGTTACATGTACCTTGTCAACCACTGACTCAGAGAAAACACAAATTCTTACTCTAATATTGTTAAGTAACTGTACCTCCTAATAACTGTCAAACATCCATACTGTAATTTATGGAGCAAATCTTTTGACTCAGATTGATGGCCCACGTGTGAAGCACTTGGGCCATAAATCTAGGGAACCAAGTTTCTGTCACCAGAACTATGCACAAAAAAAATCCAAACAGGCAGCAGTACTCACACCACTGATAGGGCAAATGGCATGTTTGTTGATCAGGAAAGTTTACTGCCTTCCAAAACATTATTTTATTTAAGCACCTGCGTGTGTAATGACCCCATCATTAATGATGATAATGATAATTATAATAATAATGATAATAATAATTGTTCTCAAGTGGTATTTTGGTAATCAAAGCAAACTATTTTGGAAGCAAAGTGCACTTCCACATTGAAAATGGATCAACAGTATTTTCATTTCACATCAACCTGTCAAGAAGGTTTGGTTGACCTTGAATTTGCATCTTGTTCACCAACATGCCCAGCATAAAGTCACATACAGACACTCAATGCAGTACATGTAAATATACTGTATGGTAATAGTTACCTGTATTATGAAAAAAAAAATTATGTTTACACTTACCCAAACATTAAATTTAACATTCCTGAAAGAGACAGTCTCCACATTAAAACCTACTGTTGGTATAGTTGTCACTGATTGTCCAAGCTTAAGTTTGTATAATATAGCTATGACAATGTCAAGGCCTGGTACATGGTAACAGTCGCTGTTACACAGTCACTAGTCATGACCAACTTACAAAACAGCTATTGAAAATTTTACTGACAAAGTACAAAATACTTGCTTACATTTACATGCAAAACAAGCGGATTGACGGATCCTCTGTTACTAGCATACAATTAACCCTTTCACTCCCAAGAGTAACTTTACAGATTTTACTCTGTCAAACACCAGACGATTTTACCTGTCAAATGAAGACCCTCGGGAGTGAAAGGGTTAAACAAACTATCTCCCTTAAAGTGGCCTGGCCTCCTCTAAAGGGTTTTTGTTCATCAAAAAGTATTCAGAATGTTCCAGCCTATAAATTTACATGGTAACAGAGCCATGTTTGCCACTTTGTTCTCACATGCAAATTTAAGAAAGAAATAAAAGGATCACTTACATCTGTTGCTAAAACATGGTCATGAAGACATGCCTATTAGATCATTAAGCACTAGGAATCAAGATTACCTGGGTCACAATTATTTAACACACATACATACATACATACTTTATTGGCTCATCCCCACAGGGCTTTTCACAGTCAATTTTACATTACAAATGGAACATAAACTTGGGTAAGAATCCCAACTGGCAGGGCAAGGACCAGTTGGCTATTTACAAGCATGGTAGAGGACTTGAAACTTGGCATGAAGGTATTACAAATCCAACAGGTGGTCAGGATGGGATTTGACCAGATTCCAAGTCTGGCACCCTAACCACTCAGCCACCACGCTGCCTCAAATAAGGAGAGAATGTGATTGATCATTAATGTCTTTTGCACTTGATATCAAAAACCTTACAATAAAATAGTTAAATCCATAAAATTATCATTATCAATGGTTGATTCTAATTACTGTATTGATGATTAGGATATTACATTGTACCACAAGAAAAAAGGATACTTGTTTTTCCTGCCGCATCCAAGCCAAGCATAAGAATTCTCATTTCTTTGTTTCCAAAAATCTTTGCGAGCAAATTACCCATTTTGAGATCTGCCTAGAAAAAAACAAACAGTAAAGAATTGAAAAACATGGTTTTAACACCTGAAGCATACAAGCTGTGTATTTGTAGCACTTATCTCAAAGTAAGGTGTGCACATTGCACCTGCAAAAAAAATGACTTAATGAATAACTTGCTTGGAATAGAAATGCCATTCATCTACATGTAGGAGAATTGCCATTTTAGGAACCTGAGTCACACAAGTCTGCAAGCCACGTAAGTAAACAAATTCTGTTCTGAATTAACCTCTGAATGACACCTTTGCAGTGTACCAGCTGCAAGTATATTGCAGATCATCAAGAAATGTGGGTATGTTGGAGTGATAATTTTTTTTACTTCATTTTATTTCTGGTTAAGAAATGTTCTTCTTTACAATACTAAATCAAATTGAAATTTGAAAGGGAAAATACGTTCGCAACTGCTTAACACCAATGCAAAAGTAAACATTTTACCCATTTGTTAAACAGTGCTCTGAAAATAATTTGAATTGTGGATAACGGCAACAACATGAACCCCCCCCCCCCCCCCGCCAAAAAAGAAAGGTATACGTGAGAGTGTAATTCAAAGCTTCTTTTCAGTACATAATTCAATAAGAGAGAGTGAGAGTCCCAACGCTACTGTATATTATGTTTACCCAGTGAAAAAATTCTCCACGCTAACTTACAAAGAATTGTATGGTACACACTAAGGAAAATCACTCCTTAGATCATCGGGATTGAGTAGGTTCAGTTAACCAACTGCCTCGTTTAAGTGGAAGGTGGGTGCCTGGGATACCCAAGGGCTTCCACTGTGGCCAGCCAGCCTCTAGATAGAATACTGTCCCCATGGCTGGCAAATGCCCACAACCCAGCCACGAGTACCCATTCCAGGCACCTGTCACACTGCAGGGCTGTGCTCTAAGGAGAATTTTAGGGAGCCCTTCGGGCTCCCAACCATGCCAGCCAGGGTGCCCAAGCCTTAATGTTGGTCGCCCGAAAATATTAATTACATTAATTAATTAAGTCCTCAGAGTTTTTTAATAATTAATAATAATTATTAACCATGTAATTAAATATTCAGTTTCCTTTCAAATTACATGTAGCCACCTTTTTCGAGAAGAAAGCATTTTACAAGATTGGCCAAGAATATACAAACAATGAGGTTTTGTTAATGGAGAACTGTACAAAGTCATTGTAACAAAATACGCCTTCAAAACCTGGCTCTGAGCTCATGAACTTGAACGTTAAAAATTAGAGTTTAATTTAGTGGCTGCTACACCAATGAGATTTCTGCATCCCATTGCATAATTCCACACAAGTTTAACTATGTAAGTTTAAACAAATAAGTGATGTATCTGAAACAGCTTAATTACCAAAATCTCTGTGATAAATCTAAGAAGTTATATTCAAACGGCAGACTGCCTCAAGCTTTTAGGACATTTTCTTTATTGGAAGGCCAGCCCAATGTCTTGCCTTGGGATGGGTCTCTACCCACTGTTCTCTTTGAGGTCGAATGCATGAGGTTCGGAACAGTCAGACAGTCTTCAGGAGGAGGTTGCCGCGAAACTAAATTTAGCTATTGCAAATGGATTGAAAGCGTCACAACGTAATGGAGAAATTAATACAACCATGCTATTCCTAGAAATTACGTAAATTATTTCTTGCAGTTACCAAGCATTAGCCATTTTATTTTCGAGTTGTGTATTCCAAGGAAATAAAACAAACCATTCCAGGCCGCGTAACTCTGTGCCGACAACTTAATTACGGTAACCCGACAAGAAACCTGATAAATTTGCATAAACAAAGACTTTCTAAAAACAATAATTCATGTACTGTGCTGTCAAAAATATTTGAAACGCTAATATAAAAGATTACAAAAAAAACATCAAAATGGGAAATTGACGTAATATTTCAGAAAAAATGCGACTTATTTACAGATCAGAACGTTCGTGCATTGTGTCGGAGCTATTGTTTTACACATTTGTTAAATCTCATGGAATTAAACTTCAGATTCGAGCGTGTGAACGTAAACAAGTGAGCGTATTTGGTTCCAAAAGGCTACTTTCATTGTGCTTTGTTAACACAATAAACTGACAACAGCATGTCACATATTTTTGCCTTCTTTGCTAAAGAACTGAACTACAAAACAAGAGTGCCCGGCCGGGTGACCAGCATTTTTTTTTAGTTGCCCAAAGCCAAATGTTAGTCGCCTCTTGCGACCGGGCACCGTTAGAGCACAGCATTGCACTGATGAAACAGTGGAAGGGAGGGAGGACGCTAACTGAATCGCTCCACAGGCCACTGCACAAACACCGGGCAAAGAAATTTGCTGACCCTAGCAGTGTACATGGGTACCACATACCATGTGAGCCTGCACTTATGGGATTGACTGCTGGATGCCCGCTAGGCTTGTGGGCCGATTGACCACTTAGCTTGCAGACCGCTTAACTTGTGGACCGCTAAATTTGTGGACCGCTTAACTGCTAAGCTTGTGAACTGCTCGACCGCTTAACTGTTAAGTTTGTGGTGATTAACTGAGTTAAATTACATTTAACCAAATTAATAAAATGCAGCATAGAAATTACACAGCACAGGAATAATAGTTATAACAGTGCATTACTAAAATATTAGTTTTAATTGCAAAAAGCAAAGCTGACCTTCTGTTTCCTACCTGCAAATTTTTAAGTTACTACTGTCTGTACTAAATCTATGTTTCATTTCAGTATTTAACTGAAACTCTGTTCGAAATTAAACTCAACTTGAACATGCCTTACTTTTTCTTGAGTTTATTCTCCTCATTTAAAATATACTACGCTATTCCTAGAAATTACGTAAATTATTTCTTGTAGTTACCAAGCATTAGCCATTTTATTTTTGAGTTGTGTATTCGAAGGAAATAAAACAAACCATTCCCGGCTGCGTAACTCTGTGCGGACAAATTAATTAAGCCGACAAGAAAATGTGATAAATTTGTATAAACAAAGACTTTCTAAAAACAATAATTCACGTACTGTGCTGTCGAAAATATTTGAAACCCTAAGATAAACGATGAAAAAAAAAACATTAAATGAGAAATTGACGTAATATTTTGAAAAAAGTGGGACTTATTTTCAGATGAGAACGTTCGTGCATTGTGTCGGAGATATTGTTTTACATATTTGTTAAATCACGTGGAACGAAACTTCAGATTTGAGCGTGCAAACGTAAACAAGCGACTGTGTTTGGTTCCAAAACGCTATTTTCAGTGTGCTTTGTTAACACAATAAATTGACAACAGCATGTCACATATTTTTGCCGTCTTTGCTAAAGAACTGATCTACTAAACAAGAGTGCCCGGCCGGGTGACTGGCAATTTTTTTCAGTCGCCGAAGCCAAATGTTAGTCGCCTCTGGCGACTGGGCGCCGTTAGAGCACAGCCTTGATGATACACCAAACTCTTTAAGCCCCAATATCAATATCCATCTTATAACTGTTCTCATATCTTTGTTGTGGTACTAGTGAGGAGAATCTGTTTAAATCAATACAACTCTTTTCGGTGATCATTCTCGTTATTCTCATAACATGAATGGTTGATGAGCTGTGAACATTGTAATGAGAAATTGGATGCTGGTCACCACTGGGACTAAAGGGTTAACTGTTATTTACGAATGCAGTGCAGTAAGCTTATGGTTTTATAAATAGCACGGATAAATGGTACTCTTAACCTAACAAGAGCGATTCGTGCCACATATCGCTCGACGAAAAGCATAGGACTATTTGAAAAATGTCTAGAAATTCATTACTTAAAAGATGAATAGTTTGAGTGTTACTGACAGAGAGTGGTTTTAATATCAACCGACGCTTTCAGCAATAGACGAAAGGTTACTGTATATAAAATAAAAGCATATAATTCGGCAATACACAAGTTGGAAGTCGTAAAGCAAACATCAGAAGGGAACTTTTAAGAATTAAATCCTAGAAAGAAGAAATCTAAGAAACGAAAAATCACAACGAATTAACATGAATACGTAAACAAACATTCAAGTATCACAAAATATGTAAAAGCCTTTGGGCAGTGAAGTGTACAAAACCTCCATTTCACACAACACTCTCCCAATAATTAAATGATTGTCGTTACCTTTATCTCCGATCAGCGATTCAGAGTTCAAGGGAAAAAAAAAGATGGCTTTTTAGCTTTGATATAAGTCGTTACTGAATAGAAATAGACTCCGCCATTTTAGAAATATGGAAACACACCTTGGCTCATTGCCGTCACCAGAGCTGCTCGATTTTCTTAGGCGCGGGGTCCTTGATGCGAATCCCCCTTCACTTCCGCTTGTACCAAAAGAGCTCAAAATACTCGGGATGTTCCTGGTGAGTTTTGACGAAAACCTGCTATGATGTAAGCTGTGGTATTTGTTATATAACAATATCAATTAAAAAAAAAACAATTAATATAGTAAATAAAAAAACAAAAAAAGGACAATAATTTGCGTCTGTCAATTACAACCCTGCGTCTCTTGTGCGTACCCAAGCCCCCCGCCATCTGCTTACCTCTGCCAGGCATTTTTAACAATTATAATTAATATTAATAAAACAATTATTCCACGAAATCGAGTTGTACATGAAGTAGTAGCCAACGAGGCGCGAATCTCTATACCCCCGATTGAGAGAAACTGGAATTAGTTTGTACGACAAGTTATTGTTTGTAACCAGAACGAGGTTGTCGAGCCGATATGTTGTTGTCTTTTGTCGAGCGGATGTGTAGAAAAGTTTCAAACACGAGTTCGGTTCGTTCTTAAACATCTCTTTAATGTACTTGTCAATTTTGTTCGAGGTAGCAAACCAGTCTGAGAATTAAAAGTGGAAAAAGTAGACAAGTAAACAAAGACTCAGCCAGTTTACGGGCTCGATGGATGTTTCAAAATGGCGGCTGCTTGTACCAGTTTCACTGTAGTTCGTAATAACAAATAAAACCGCGTCAATTTCGCTAATATAATTTGCTCACTTACCCCGAATAATTTCAGGTAAGATTTCCACACAGGTCCCTACTCATTATGCATGGATGCTGAAGCTGTCTTGTCTGGTGTAATGCACGTGCAAATATTCTTGTGTTCGAAGAACGGAATAGTATATTTACAGAATGCATAATGAAGTAGGGACCTGTACGGAAATCTTACCTAATTTCATCCCACATTAATTTGCTTCAGTAGTATCTTTTGGTATATTCGTTTTAAGCAAGACTCCCGTCTAATTCAAGAAATCTTTCCTCCATGATGGCCGTTTTCCGTATGGGATATGAGAGCTGATAGTATGTGAGTAGGGAACCAACCATAGCGCGCGTTTGCTCATATTCAGGGCTTGTAGATATAATAATTGGAGATACTCCCTCATATGGGCTATATAGGTGTGGCTTTTCATCTGTTTTGGTCAGATAAGGTATCGATTTAAGTGATTTTTACGCCATTTTGGTAATAAATAGGGTATCGATTTTTACACTGAGCTCGAAACTTTGCACATGCAGTTTTGTAACCCATCTACTAAAAGCAGATAAACATTGACAATTAACATTGGTCTGAGTTTTTGGTCAGGTCATAAATAGTGTAGGGAAAATCGCAGATTTTCGTGATAAATAGGGTAAGGGTTTTGGAAAGCGGGCAGCACATCCCTACTCAATGTTTCTGGGCCGGCCGGATGTGAGTGTCATTGTGAATGAGTCGTCAAATAACGATGAGATGTGGACAAAATAAAAAAAATAGACGTCTCGAACTCTAAAGAGAAGACAAATGATTTGTGATAGCACAAGCAAGAGTGAAGGAACAAGTGCAAGAAAAGAACGTTTAGTTAATTCGGCAGGGGCGGATCCAGGGGGGTGGATTGGGTGGCTAGCCACCCCCCATTTCGGGAAGTCAATTCTTCATATTTGATCGATTATTAGGGAAAAAAGCTTTAAAAAGATAAACAAAGTAGCTGTCGGTTTGCAAAATATTTTCATCTATATGGAAAAGTGAAGTGGATAATAAAAGCACATTTAAGGTCTCTTGTGTAACTCTTTATATCCAGTAGATATTTAACAATTATTCCACGAAATCGAGTCGTACATGAGTTAATAGCCAACGAGGCGCTTAGCGCCGAGTTGGCTATAGCTCATGTACGACGAGATTGAGTGGAATAATTGTTTTATTATATCTCTAAACCCTCGATTATGAGACACTGGAATTAGTTTGTACGACACGAATTGACTTTGTTATTGTTTTTGAAAAGAACAATAGTTGTCGAGCCGACATGTTGTAGAGCCGATGTGTAAAAAAAGTTTCAAACACGAGTCCGGCTCGTTCTTAAACATCAATTTGAGAATTAAAAGTGGAAGATTAGGTAGAAATAAATAAAAATTCAGTTTACGGGCTCTGCAGATCTTTCAAAATGGCGGCTGCTTGTAAGAGTTTCACTATCGTTCGTAATAAACAATTTCGCTGTATAATTTGCTCACTTACCGTCGAATCAGTCAATGCCATATTTATTTGCTTCGATAGTATTTTTTGGTATATTTTTTTCAAGCAAGACTTTAATTTCTCCCCGCCTAATTCAAGAAATCATTCCTCCATGATGGCCGTTTTCCGTACTAATGGTATATGAGCTGATATACTGTGAGTAGGGAACCAATCAGAGCGCGCGTTTGCTCACATACAGGGGCTGTAGATATAATAAATGGCTATATACAATGTGACAGAAAATGGTCACCCTTCCCCTCTCCGTCACAAAATCCTGGATCCGCGCCTGTTCGATATGGCGCCTGTTCGATATTACCGAGTTAAATGCTGGGTGGTTAGACTGTGTTGCATCAGGGAATACACCATGTACAATAGATTTTCCTATGTAGAATCGTTCAGAGTTCAAAAGTCGGAGGCTAAAAATGTATAACCACGAAAGACACTTTCCGGAAAGAAAAATGGGGAACACCTGGCAACACAAGGTTGGGCTGGAGGAATTGCTACGTGCATAAATGTAAAATCTCCCAGCCCCCCCCCCCCACCCCTTTATAATTTTTGTTAAAAAGATGTGACCCTCCCTTAAAAAGTAATTAAATTTATTATGGCCCATCCCCTACCTCCTGACAAAAATGGTTTGAGGCTGGGTTGTGCAACGATCCCTCGGTCCTTCACAAACACACACACACCTGTTATTGAACTTGTATAACGTTAAAAAAAATAAAGTGACCTTCCCTCTATGTTGTGTCAAATTTACGTGTTACCACAATTGCTACTAATCTCGCAATTTCATTGGCATATTTGCCGTTGTCGATAAGAGTCGAGACAACGATGCTCGAGTCAATGTGTCACGCAATGCAACCGCCAATCAGAAACGCTCATTCTGGAGAATAAACCAATGAGATTAAGAGAAAGTTATAGAAAACGCTTGCCCTTTCTGTGTCACGATCTTGGTTACGGTCTGAAAAAACAATTCCTTTGACGTTGATATTGTGCTAAAAAAAACAAACCGAATGCAGTTTAGAGTTGTCTGTACTCTTATCAACAACAATATGCCCGCCTGGCATTACCTTATCACCCTTTATTGCACCTTATTTTTCATTACATCTGAGCCAATCGTGATTCTTCAACAGTATCAACAGTTGATGAGAATTAGGTACATAAGCCACAAATAAGCCTGGGAGTACATAGAACAAAAACATGGCACATCAACAACTAGTTTATTATGCAAAGTCATGCTATGAAACAAAAATATTTCACGATATCTACTTTGTCAAAATAGACAATGGACATTGATGACGAGAATATTCTGATTTAAAACCGAAATTCATTGCAATCAACTCTCTCGAGAAGTCTGATAATTAAATAAGCAAGTATGCTGATTATCACATGGCTGGTTCTGCAAGCAGGCAACAAGATGTGAATCCCAAGTTGTGATAGCCCAACTGGGCAAGATGGACCCATCTTGGCACTCTTTGTCCCACAAAAAAAAAAAAAAACAAAAAAAAAACAAAAAAAAAAAAACAAAACCAAATGGCCATTTAATAAATCCCTTATTGACCAAGCGCTCATCTACCAGTAACTGGTAACTTGCTACAGTGACTTCAGCAACACAGCTGCAAAAACAGCTTCTTTTCATACATGCACAAGTAAACACTTTATTACCATCTGCTATAATAAGATGAAAATTAACTTCAGGAGAATTCATTTTCAGTTGAGCATTATTTGTCTTCAAGAAAACCTAGATGTCATACAAATCCAAGCTTGTGAGGCTCACAGAGAAACAATGTAACCACCGATGTTTTGTCTTTCTATTACAAAGCGCTTAAGACCTCTTCCAATTTGTACGAAGCAATATGTTTTGGCTTCACAAGGTGCTCATTTCTTTGACTACCATTATCACCAAGACACCAGGTCAAGGAGTATCAAAGCTTGTAAAGAGAACCACTATGCTCAGTGTTCAAATTACTTTTTGACTTCAGATCATAACACACTTAAAGGGAGCTACGTCTTGAGTTTTATGTTACATGATTTGTTGAAAAGCTAAAACAAGTATACCTAAAAAAACAATAATAGTTTGCCCTTCCTTCAAAAACATCACAAGCATCCATGTTTTGGATGATCTGCAGCAACCAAAACCATACAAATTCCTGTGACATAGCCCCTTTGGTGTCTCATGCTGCTTTACTTTAAAACAAATGCATGTTTCTGAGCTCCGGCTGCATTTGAGCACGTTACAGTGAAGATCAAGGTGACTAGATTTTGCAAACAATGAAAGGCACAGTTGATGTACAGTATGGCCACCTCTGTGAGTAACTTACATGAAATACACCACAGTCTGAGCTAATACACTCTGATTCTGATTATTTCAAGACAGAATCACCCCTTTTACATGTTTAGATACAAATAGCCTACATACAACAAGAGTAACAACTTTATTCAGTACAACAAACTAATCTATCACTGTTCAGTGAGTTGTTAGATTGCTATTCAATAATAAAATGTTGTACAACACGATGTGAGGTAAATTGCCTACCTCAGGCAAAGGATTTATATGACCTAAGGTACTCTACAATCACAGATAAGATGAAAAAAAAAAGAGTATTATGATATGGGCATACATCATGATCGATGATTTGAGCTCAGCCATTGTAATCCTTGATATAATCCATCACCAGTTGTTGCACATGAAGGCTGTACATACCAGTTTCTATCACGGATTCGGGTAAGTCCTAATTTTTCTTGTACTTCATGGGGTTTCATTGCTACAAGTAAACAACAGGTGTTGGTTAATGAGATTTCCAAATTCAACCACTTTCTAATGCTGATAGGTAAACTAGTCTTGACATCAACAAAGAAGTAATTCTTTTGTAATTCATTTTATTTTCAAACTACAGTCTTGAAATTGCCACCACTAACGTGACAATCCTCAACTACTACTCATAAATCAGCACAACAATAACCATTATTATCATAATGGCTGGCTTGGTGAGCGGGCAAGAGGAAGCAAATCCTGAGTTATGACTGGGAAGCCAAGATATATCATTTTACAGTATGATATCCCTGTAATCAATAATAGTAAAAACAACTCAAGAGAGTATGCTTTCCGTTTAGTAGAAAATTTAAAAAATCACACTAAAGCTGTATACTGTAAAATATGACCAACATGTAAACATACCATCTGGTAAATCCTGCTTGTTAGCAAATATCAAAATAATAGCTTCTTTCATTAGTCTGTCATTAATGATTCTGTGAAGTTCTTGTCTTGCCTCATCAATTCTGTCTCTGTCTGCACAATCAACTACAAAAATTAGTCCTTGTGTTCCTGCATAGTAATGGCGCCACAGTGGACGGATCTTGTCCTGCCCACCTACATCCTGAAATTCAGAAAAGGAAATTTGATTCTTCTCAAAAAAATATTGAAAAACAGGGTTGTTTCTGAACTTGCAGTAGAAACTCCTACAGCATAAACTTCATGTGTGATACAAAGAAGAAAAATGCAAGATGGAATCAACATTACAGCAAGTGCCAAGGGAACAAACAGCATACAATTGCACTGTTTACATTGCCATGACCTGAGAGGACATTTCTGGTGAAATATGAAATGACACGTCACACTGTTGACTTAGGCAATTCTTAAATTCCCAAGCAAAGTTCAAAATGACAGCATTGGGTTTGCACTGCATAGCAGTTGAAAAAGTACCGGCATGTACTGTAGTTTGACAGCTTTTTAACAATTTATATTCATCAAATTGACTACTAATTATTATCATTTAGCAGTATCCATTTAGCAGTAAACAAAGATATACAATTTGACAGGTCTGAAATAATTTATACCACTCAAATGTACAATTCTATCATTCCAAAAAAGCAATTTAAGGTACAGTAAGTAGTGGTCGTTATTTCCATTCTAGTCAACTTTGTTTGGTCAACAAAACTGATTGGCTGAAGTACTGTAATTGTCTGATTACAGCTGTCTGATAGCAAGCATCTGCCTCATTACCAATCCAATTATTACAAAAATTAATATAGTTTAATTTAATTCAACAAAAAAACAAAGCAGTTCTGCAACAATAACATTAAAAAAAAGAATAGATTAGAGAACTATTGAAGTCAAACAATCGGTCAAAAGCAACCAATTCTCCAATTTCTTAAGAAACAGCAATCACTTATGAGACCCCAAATTTGACAAATCCTTTGTTTTGTGTTTCCGGTAAGCAACCAATTCTGGTAAGTGAAAACATTCTTTGAAATATTGAAACATGAACATGTTACTCACAGAAACGTATTTTTGAATTAAATTCTTTCGCCCAACAAAATGTGAAAAGCCAGTTATAACATGTCAACATAACTGACTCCTGTGATGTGATTTAAAACATTGGGGCTCTTGAATTTTAAACATTATTTTGTTCCATAAACAACCTCGGATTTCAGTTGCATATAGTGGACTTTTCAATTGGTCTACTATCCAAAACTAAATGGGAAACAATGAAAAATTTCCTTGGATGAAGCCAAAAAGAAGCCTGGCCAGAGGATAAAGCAAACTAAACAATTCTGACAAAGGATGGCAAAGAGATCTCCCCAAAAACCGATGGGGGCTTGTGGTTAAAGCAATCTTTATCTTTTTGGCGACATGTCAAATTGTACCAAGCCAAAACAAAGATCTGTCATGCACAACTTCAGGATAATTTACCGCAAAATAGGTTTTTTCTAAGAATCCCCGGGAACTCTGCAGGATGCTTCTGTGTATCCACTGGCTATTGGTATTTGCAGTAATAAAAGTGTTCTTGACATGTGGTCCACTAAAGGTGTGAAATATTTGCAAACCTTTGGAAGAAAAACAACTTACTTCATTTTTACTTGAGTGTGTCCTCTTTGAACAATGTAATAGGGTATGAAAACTTTAACAGATCGCCTTGAAATTTGACCCAAAGACACACAAGGTATTAATGAAAAGTGCTGTGTGAGGGATTTGTGTTTTTGGAAATTGATCAGATTTTGATAAGGAAACTTGACAGAGACATTGCAAAGAAACCTAAAAGAATATTGAGATGATTTTGGAAATTGATGCCTTATGATTGAAACTGAGCAGAAGTTTTGTATGTGCAGTAAAAATACAATACCCAATAATTCATTCAAGTAGATATCATTTGTTATGAACTGTTGGGCTTCAGTCGTTTCATGATTAGATTTAGCTAAAACAAGAAAATTTTTGCTGAATAGTGCATTTCAAAACCTTTCCACTGATATATAGTCTGGTGTTTGCGCTTTAAATAGCATGTTAACAATTTTTTGCAAAGGACAATCGTAAGATTCTGCCATATCCTTTAGAGAGGGTTGACTGTAATATTTCTATATGCACTTTAATATAACCAGAACTTGCACTGCAAGAATGTTCCAAACACCTTTTCAAGAAAATTACAATTGAGACAATTTTCACACACGTGCAAGGAATACTTACCCATACATTAAACTTGACATTCTTGTAAGATACTGTTTCAACATTGAAGCCAACAGTGGGTATTGTAGTGACTGACTGCCCCAACTTAAGTTTATATAAAACAGCTTCACTTGAATTAAGGAGCAAGCTCTCAAACAATAGGTCATATGTTTTGTTCATAGGGTCAGTACCATACAGTATTTTCAAGTGCCTGTACTACAATCAGAAGTACATGTAGGTTCACTAACAAAGCAAATCCTCCCAAAAGTTCTCATGAAAATTGAAAACATTTCACAGAAATATTTAGAGATAGAATACCACTCAAAATTGAACATGTGCATGGGACTTACACTGTTTCCCCGATGCTTCCAGCCTGGATTGCAACTTTTAAGAACGTTCTCCTGTTTTCGGTTCCACCCAAACACTGTTTGCTGAGACCACATTTACTAACTCTAACTACACTGTACAAACAATAGCTGGATGCAATAACCATATTTTATTCACAAAGGAATACAGCTTGGTGTCATTTATTCAAGGATACTTGTTTTTCCAGCAGCATCAAGACCAAGCATTAAAATCCTCATTTCCCTGTTACCAAATATCTTGGACAATAGTTTACCCATTATGACACGTCGGCAGAGCCTACAGGAAAGAAAAAAAAAGAAACAAGGAAATCAATAGAAATTAGTGTATAATAAAAGACTCTGTGAAGACATGGTAATGAAGTGGTTAGAATGTTGCACTTCCAAGTGGGAGGGCTGAAGTTCAAGCCTTAGTGATGGCACTGTGACATTAACTTCACAGTGACTTGTTCCACCCAGGTATATAAATAGGTACCAGCGATATAACACTGGGGTAACCCTGTGTTGGAGTAGCAACCCATCCGGGGGGAGGGGAGGGGGGGGTTGGTAACAATACTTCTGCTACTGAAACTGGGATAACTCAAAAATGTATTGCAATTACTGGAAATAAAAATGACTACTCAGCCTTATAGAAAGTAGTACACAGTAAAAACTACTTATTATATATAAAGTTATTACTTTGATCTATACTGTGCCTAAGGATGACAAGGATGGGAAAGAGTTGCATCTTGAAGATGTTAGGCGACTAACTATTCTATATTTTACCACAATGCCTTACGGGAATGGCCAAAGAATAACTGCATCCAGTTCTCTATTCTCCACACTTACAGGTCAACACAGTATCATGAAAGGGTGTGAAATGGTAACATCTCATTCTCTCTAAAATGCTTTCAGTTAACATAAGAATAGTGGCAAGAGGTAAAGATAAAGGTGTAGGTACATGAAAAGCAAAAATCTATAAAATTTATAGTACTCATAAAAAGTTGTATGCACTTCATTTACTGCTTTTTATCTCCTTTCTGAGAGCATGGTTGTCAGGGTCAAAATTGCAGATCGTAGCTTCCAGTGAGGCAAAAAATTATTTGAAAAGCTTAACTTAAAGAACTTAGAACAGAGCTGCTGTTAGGAAGTGTAAGCAAATCTTTAGCTCGGTCATTCCATTCTGAATATCTGCATCTTAAGATGATAATCTGGAGAACCATTGTTGCTGCTGAGAAACGGCTTGTAATGATTTTTTTACACCACCACCAAAATCTAGAGACTCAGGGCAAATTAACAATTTTTGTGCTGATAAAGGAAACGTTGATTCCCTCGGTCCTACATTAAATTTCTTATCGCACGACATCCACAGATAGTTTCGCTTTTATTGTCAATATTTACAGTCTTAAAGTTCCACGGTTCGGCAGATGGCTGAACATCCCACAGGCTGGAGAAGTGCATATCGAATAGAGGATTCAAATGGTGTTAAACTTACTCAGCCTTGCAACGTGTTCAACCTAAATATTAGGATTCTAAAATGGACTTTCTCTTTTGGAGTTAACAGCAACAAGAATGCTGAGACGAAAACTCTAACAACGTTGCAACTTTTGATCCTGTACGTGTTGGTTTCAGGGAACTTGTGTCACGCATGAATCGGTTTCCGTTTCTGCGGATTGCATCGATCGTGTTCGCGAGTGAGGTAATGGCTATAACTGGACGCACAAAAATCTGTACTTAAAGCCCAGCAACGTTAAGGAGACCCTTATATTGCAACCTGAGCAGATTGAAGGAACACACATCCTAGAGGGACCAAAAATTGGAGCTACCGGTTTGTAGTGCATTTGTAACATGTCGAAATTTCTCAAACAAAACGGATAAGAATCAGTTGCAATTAAAATTACTGAAAAAAATATATTACAGCTTGAAAGGATGGCTAAGATCACCACAGAATCACATGGCTTATTTCTTCAAGCTACAATGAAACACAATATTCTGGCCTGGTAAGATATGAAGGTTATGTATAAATCGAGACTTACCGATGTCGGCAATGGGATCTTGCTCGCACTGAAATGTGATTATTTCTTCTTTCGTTGATTCCCGCAAATGTCAAATATATGAAAAATATCCCCTACAATTTCACAAGTTCAAACACAGAATATAAATTGAAAATGTACTTTGAATTTCGAATTTAAAATGCAGCATTTCAAGGGCGTGCCAAAATGCAAAAATAAAAACATGGCCGTCAGTCGTCGTTGGTTGCAGTCTTGCCTGGCTGCTAAGGGGATTCCGACGTATTATCGAAGTTGGAACGACCAGTAATCGACTTACACCGCCTAGTTCAATATGGCGCTTGAAGCTCGCCCAAGTGAAACAAGCACTGAAAGCTACGATTCTCCCAGTTCAAAAAGAATGAAATTAGACAGTGAAACTGTTGCAGATATCTCCCAAATCCAAACATTCAGTGATTTCAAGCTACTTAAAGTCTTAAATGATGACGTTAAGGCTAAGATTGTTGCAGTGCATGGTGAGGTTTCTCTGCTTGACTGAAGGAATGAAAAACGCGCCGAGGGCGTTGTTGAGTTATATAAGCACGCGGGAATTTTTAAGAACATGAGAAAAGTGCTTCTCGCACTTCTCGAGTGTTCTTAAAAATTCGCAAGTGTTTATACAACTCAGCAATGCACGAGGAACAAGTTTTTTTATTGCTTTTATAAAATGCCCAATTAACGAACGCTTTTTTTGCCAATGGAGAAGAGAGTGTGGACAAGAGAATCGAAAGCCAGCTTGATATATAACGTTCATATTCTTGGCTAAAATTAATGGGAGCAACTTTAGAATACCCCGCCACTTCATTTAGCCAATTAATGTAAGGCGATCAATAATTCTTCGCAATGGTTTTGGCAAAAAATAAATGCATTACTATCGAGCTTGCACTAGAAGATTTGTGTGTGATGTAGCATGCATGCTTTATGGTTTTATAATGCACTCGTCTTCAATCAGAGCATGCATTATATCTGTTCAATTTTATAATACCTTATAATCCCATGCTTCATGCATGCTGTAGGTGCATTGGTTAGGGCAATGCATGTGCAAGCATTTCTAGAACTAGAACTTGTTTTTGAGGAATGAAACAGTACGGCTACAGCATGCATAATGGGGTGATACTGAAATCTTGCCTGTTGTGTGAGGGAATTTTAGCAATGGCATATACATGTCTGTGAACCCAAGCTGCAATTTAAAACATTTTGAATTCAACAGTCAAGGTTAATTGTATATAATTTTGAAACAATATTGTGAATAAATGTGAGAAATAATGTTATCTTTGGTTATGCCTATTGATTGTTGCTAGGTGGCTGTTACGTAGACTTTCTTAACTGTCTTCACAGGAAAGTTTGGAGATTCAGAAGGCGATGCAGTGGTTGTTTTGGAAAAAACTCCATTTTCGGCAAGTTTGTTACCTCAGATATTTTCAGGAGAGACTAGTTTAGAAGTGGATTTCAGGAATGATATATATGGCCAGTATGTATGTCAACTATCGCCACATTTAAACGCAGTCAAGGGAACTATTATGTACCCAGCTACAGCCAAACATCTGGATAAATTTACAGCTCAGGATTTGTTTATTGTTCATGAAGGTCCTGATGATTATGAGTCAGTCACTTTGCCATTCATCAAGGAGCAATCCTTTAGTTTGCAGGTAGGTGTAAAGAAAGACAGGCTGATTGGACAGCAAACCTTTGAGGTCCAAAGCAGGGGCGTAGCTGCACGGGGGAGGCCGAGGTGCCATGCCCCCCCTTCTTTATGAGGCTGTAATTTTATTTCAAGTCAACAGCATACAAACTTTGTCACTGATCTTATCTCATCTATTCAGTGAAGGAGAAGCCTACTATTTTTCTCCCTCCTCAATCTTGTAGGTACCCTGGTTGTGACACAGTGTGACCCCCCTTTGAAAATCCTAGTTGTACCCCTCAATAGTGATCAGCATTCAATTTCTCCTAGTGATGTCAATATGTAAAAATGATTGCTTGGAAAATGGTAGTTTCTGATTGGCTTATCACAGTATGTGCATCAGCTATTATAATTACTTTTAAACCATAGCAGTAATCATTGTTACTGCTTTGGTTTTTGGTATTACAGTCAATAAACTGAGAAGAGCATTCTTGTATTAATATCACTATTGCTTTAAGTACATGATTGTGAGTTTTAAAAAGTTGATAGCACATATGATCTCATTGTCCTACTAACTGTGTTTGCATCAGGCTATTTAACCCTTTCACTCCCAAGAGTGACTTTACAGATTTTACTCTGTCTAACGCCAGACGATTTTACTCGTCAAATGGAGACCCCTTGGGAGTGAAAGGGTTAAAAACTATCTCCCTTAACCCTTTCACTCCCAAGAGTGACTTTACAGATTTTACTCTGTCTAACGCCAGACGATTTTACTCGTCAAATGGAGACCCCTTGGGAGTGAAAGGGTTAAACAGTGCTATGACAAAAAAATCAACCAATAGAAAAATAGCTTCTATAGTGGTCGTGACCTAGGCTGATGTTAACAGTAACAGAGGTTTGGAAGAATTACAAAATATGTTAACTTTTTGCTTGTGAACCCTACATGTACAGTATGTTTGCCTAAGCTGTGAAGTTTGCTCAACTGTCGGCTTGTTTTTGTGTTACCCAATCAGTGCTGTTATTAAGAGCCGGCTCCTGCCAGAGCTCTGGCAGGTGCTCTCTTCCAAATCACCGGCCATATTTCTTGCGTTAATGTGCTTATGAACAAATAATTTAAAGGAACTTTAGGTAACTCAGCTGGGTGCTAACATCAGGTAGCCACCTGTTTCAAATCGTATTGAAAGTGCTGCCCAATGAAAACCCTTGCACCATATGTGCTCTTAACCCTTTCACTCCCAAGGGGTCTCTGTGTGACAAGTAAAATCGTCTGGCATTAGATCGAGTAAAATCTATAAAGTCACTCTTCGGAGTGAAAGGGTTAAGGGAGATAGTTTTTGAACCCTTTCAATCCCAAAGGGTGTCCATTTGATGAGTAAAATCTATTAAGTCACTCTTGGGAGTGAAAGGGTCAAATTAATGTCTAGTGTTAAATGTATGAACCTAATTGTTTGTTTTGTCAAGTTACAGTCAAATTATTTGTCACAATCATAGTAGACTTGTTTAGGTACCAGCAAAAGGTGACTAAGAAATAATTAAAGGAGATAAGTGGTACTTTATTTCCAAGGTAACAGTAAAGCTGACAAAAGGTTTAAATTGAGAAGTGAAAACTTCTATAAATTTAAAATTAAGGAGGAAACCAGATAAGAGAATGGAATTAGAGCAATGGATGGACTGACAGTGTAAAATTTTCTTCAAATGTTTCATTAGCTGTCATGCAGATAAGTGGATTGTTTGTTTATCTTCTAGTGGGTATATAACATCTTAGAGAAGAAAGCCGAGGTGGAACGTGTAATATTTGAGGATACTGACCCTGTAAGTGGGTTTGTATTGCTACCTGATTTAAAGTGGGATCAGAAACAGATGGAAAACTTGTACCTTGTGGCAATTTGTCAATCACGTGATGTTAAATCAATGAGATCTCTTGATGCTTCTCATCTTCCCTTGCTGAAAAACATTCTCAAAAAAGGACAGGTAATAAATATTTTGGTTATTTTATCACCTGAATCATTATTATCATTACATCGGTTATTACTGTTGTTGTTGGTTTTGATGATGATGATGATGATGATGATAATTATCATGAATCACTTAAATAAATTACTTGGTCAAACTGGCCAGAGTGGTTGTTGTTTTATGCCAAGTAAATGGAGCTCTATTGAAATTTTTAAAACAATAATTTTAACACAGCTTTGGGAAAGCTGGTGCTATGATAGGCTAATAAACGCAATCCATTTACCCATGGGTTGCGTGCTGGTGTCAGATTGTTTTGCACTTTCTTTTAATGTTAACCATCTATGGTACCAGTATTTGAACATAATTCTTCTATAAAACATACAGAAATCTTATGAATCTCAAGAACAAGAGCAAATGTGTCACTTTGCCAGTTTTATTTGAATGAACATTTTTTCGCAGTTAATCATGGTTTTGACTTCATGTAAGCACAGTGATTTAATAAAAAAAGAATTCAACCAGTATAAAGTCTTATGTTATAAAAGAAATGGTAAATGCAGCAGCTGTGCTACCATTAAGTTATGGACACAGTTGGGAGGTTTGCAGAGCGCCAAAGAAAGAAGAGATTCTCTTGGCTTTGTCTCAAGCATCTCTTACACTTGTTTTGTGCTTAACAACCTCCTGCATGTGTCCATAACTCCATAGTTGCATTTTGATATCGTGGCCTGGTATAGGCATCTGATTTGTCTGACCTATGAAACATTAAGTGGAGGTTGTGTTTACTGTAACAGTCCAATCATTTAAACCGAAAACAACCAACATGATGGTGTTCATACAAACACGTGAGGAGGATAACGCTATGTTTTTTTCACTTCTTACAGGAAGCAATAAAAGACAAGTATGGAATGTCGCCAGATCAGTTGCGCGTTTATGTGCATTATCAACCTTCTTATTATCACTTTCATGTGCACTTTACTCATTTGAAGTTTGATGCCCCTGGTTGTGCTACTGGAAAGGCGCATCTTCTACAGGATATTATTGACAACATAGAGAACATAGACTCCAAGTATTACCAAAAGAAAACCTTATCTTGTGTTTTTAAGCAGAATGACAAGTTATTTAAAAAGTTCCAGAACTTGGCCCATAATAAAAGTGACTAGCTGTGGAAATAATGTGATGCACTTTGAAAGTTGTAACATGTGGTTTGTAACCTGGTGAGAGCATGTTTAGCTTTCTAGCAATGGCAAATGGAGATCTTAAAGTGAAACTATTTTATGTGACGATTTGGAAATAAAAAAAATGTCTCAATCAGCTTAATTACGCGGGATGCCGGAGGCGAAGCGTCAAGGTTTGGGAAGGGTTCCTTTAGTAGTAGGGAAATGCGAGTTCCAACGCAATGTGCTGATATTACTGCTCAAAATCAAGCAAAATCCGGGAAAATTAAAGAGATCCGAGAAATAAGACCAAAATCAGCGAAAATCCGTCAAAATCAGACCGGTCATCCAAAATACCGATCAAAATCCGTCGAAATAGACCAAATCTTCTCGTTACCAGTATTAATCGTGTGTAGATATCATGCCTATCATGCCTAGCACTGGTAGCTAAGAACAGGACTTCAGAGCAATTGATTTGTTACTCAGAAGCACGTGTTAATAACGCAGGATGCGGTAAGCTACAATTGCGCAATGTTTCGAAGTTGTTAACTGAATCATCATCCTGAGAATGAAACGAAGGGCTGTTAAAAAGTGTCTTGCGCATTTTGCCGGTTACCACGTCACCCTCCTCGGGTTGGTTCAGAGGTTTTGCTGGCGTACAAATCACAATTGTTAAGGGAACGAACACGGATTGCCTTTAATTTCGTTTTGCGAGGCTTTGTCACGGTAATATACAAATTGTTGAGGTGCCCTTTAATCTTTTGATTAAAAGTTTACTCTGTTTCACGGTTTATTTTAAAAATTCTTTTTAGGTCACAACCTGGTCCCCAGGGTCTCTCTTCTTCCCGCCCCTGGAGCAAAAAAAACAAAAACAAAAAAAACAACAAAACAACAACAACAAAAAAATTGAGAAGACGAGACTCTGGGAACGAGTTTTTTTTTTAGATCACGGCCACGTTGGAAATCATAAACGTTGAACACTTTATGTCAGTTTACAAAAGGACTTTCGAGGAACACGCGCGAAGAAAAGCAAAGATCAGTTTCAGATCGAAGAGAATCTTTTATTTCGTACATCTTAAAATAGATAAACTACAGTTTACAGACGATATTAATTTACTCAGGTAATGCTTGTTTTCTTTGCAGTTCCGAATTTCTTCGTTATTCAGCTTGATAGCAGTGACTCTTCCTAACCATCTATTGTGTTCTGTGAGCATTCTAGTCCCAGGCTCACAAACCGTGTAGTTGTCACGGTATAGACCAGTTTCTGGACTGCGACGATCTCACTGCTAACAAGCAATACATTAGTGTAGCTTTTCATCAGTTTCCCAGCATGCATCAATGGTAAAATATGAAAATGCCTTAAAGAGAGTGCTGGCATTTTTCTGTCAGTTTTTTTATTTGAACTTATTTAGAATTGAGGTGGGAAATCATCTTTTCTACGCAAAGGACAGTGCTAATTATAAATATAAAAATGACACCCCACGCATGGGCCTATCATTTGGGCTTAGGATTTTCAGTCTTCGCAGTCTACCTAGTTGTTACAGAAGTCATTTTAGACGCCATTTTAATTGCGTTGGATGGGTCAATCCGTTGAGGATAAAATGTAAGACCGCGTTAATTAAAAACTTGTGAAATGAATGTACGCATCGTGGATAAAATGTGACATTATATACTTATCAACATGAAAGGAAAACCAGCTTCCTGAACTAGTGCACAATTTCTCTCAAACACCTTTGTACAGCACAAAGCGAGCACATTTTACATAATAAAAAAGCAAGAAGTCTCTATTTACTCAATACAAAAATGTCTCCTAAACAACGCACATCAAACTTATGCTTTCATTCTACAACTGGAATTCGCAAGTCTCGTGTCCAAAGTAAAAACATATTGTTTCCGCTCTTCTGCTCTCGTATTTAAAATACATCGACAGCAGAACAATGCTAGTCTAATATAGAAATAAATAAAATTTATGTACAAATATGGCATCCACGTTTCAATTCATGGTATGTATGATATACATCTATTACAGGAAGTAGTCAGGAGTGAGTGACAGGTGAGTCAGTGTTTGGCAGTCATGCTGCATTCATTCGGGCAGTCCTTCTGCAGTCCTTCTGGTAGTCATTCTGGCAGTCCTGTGGTCATTCTGCAGTCACTATGTAGTCATCCTACAGTCATTCTGCAAACGCTATAGAGCTTTAGATATGCTGCTGATGGTAAGAAGGCGAACACCAACCTACTCACAAATGACTACTTCCATTACTTACTAACAATCTATTCCTTTAACGTGCATATAACCAGTACCCGAAGCCAGGGTATGCAATCAATTTATAAAGGAGAATTTAACTGCCCATTAGTCCTCACATTAATTTATGTTGGGCAACAGTTAATCTTCTTTTTGCCGTTCTTCTGATCTCCTTCACCTAGTCTTAAACCACTGCTTTGCTCGACCTCTTGATCTTCAATAGTTCTCAGCAGCCTAGGTAAACATGAAACAAGTCATTTACTAAAGCACGTACGATTAAAGCGAATGCTGATGTTCTTACGTAATAGAAGATTTGACTCGGCGCAGACGCTTGGTTCAGATCAGTTGGAAAAACATCGCACTGGTAATCGCTAGGTCGCAGGTTCGATTCCCTTTCCAACCAGTTCTTTTTTACTTCAGGCTAAATCGCCATCGCTGAAAATTCTGTTAATACTTCAAGGGTCAAATATTCTATTACGTTTCTAACCGCGGTGCAAACATTTGATTTATTTCTGATTTATTTCCCTCTTCACTCGCAAGAAGGATGCATTAATACGAATCTATTGCAGTTCAATTTAATACCAAAGAGGCAGTTTCAAGCGTCAATAGAAGAAGCTGGTCTTGAAGAAGGAAGGCCGGGATTCGGAACAAGGGTAAAGTCGGAAAAGGTCTGCTACGTAGGCTGCATCAAATGCCTTTGTATTGGATTCAATCTCACCTTCCCAGCTCAACGCAGGCTTCAGTTACATTCTTGTTTTCTTTGGAACTGGTCTCGAGGAATAAAGCGCCATATTCCTGCAAAGAAGAGCAAATTGAATACCACATAAAATACGCCTATAAATGAACAAGTAAACAAGTCTGTTTTCCGCCCTGTAACGACTAAAAACTAAAGACGAAGGAGTGATTGCATGGACGATCAAATGAACGGAACGGAGTGAAAATAACGTTTCAAAACAGACAGTTCACAAAGGTTATCATAACATGCCTGGGTAGAGAAAGACTTTTTTTCTTTTGAGTCTATAGGAGAGGAAACGTAATAGAGGCAGAATACCTAACAGTACCATACGACGTTTTGGACAGAACATTGTTTAAAGGAGAAACGATAAAAGAATATACATAGTTAGCTCTATAGTCAGCCATGTTAAGTGCCAGACTTTCTCATAATTGCGCTCGTTTTAATGCGTATAAATTGCTATTGTACTGAAGCGGACAGGTGATGATTTTTCTGATCTTTGTTGTGCATCGGTCAAGTTACCTTAGCTAGTTTTTGTCCGTTTTCTTCAGATATAACTGTCTTGCCCTCTTCAATGTGCGTCTGTCGAAGGTCAGTCTTATTACCGCAAAGCATTATGGGAATAGGCTTTGTCGTGCTGTCCTAAAATGGAATTAAAGAGAAACATTTCAGCTCACATACAAGAGGCAGATAAAACGCACAAGTACATACGATTAGGTGGTATGCAGAGTGGTAGCAAATTGATAAGAATGATATTACACGAGTGATATCACTCACTATTACACATGTGTGACATCAGTGCCGTGCCAGCGTTCTATCGATTTGTTACCATTCGTTACACCACTAAATTTTATATAATAAAATTTAAATCATATGGTTGCTTGGAGATACCAAATTTCTCTTCTCAAGTTGAACACTCGAGGACAAATTTCGCATCTCTGATTAAGCTTTTATTCAAACCAATATGACATTTATAAATGACTAGAAAAGGTCATCTCTGAATCAAATCCATTAAAAGATGTGGCGTGTTTAAGAAACGAAACATGTTTGATTTTTCTGCTAGTAATCGAGCAATTTGAGTGAAAATGTTTGAACACGACAGACTGAGACGGATAGAGCGGTATCCAGGGAAAAGCTCGCTTCTAAAAATAGCCAGGTCTGAAGAATCACCCGATCATAGAAGAAAGAGGGGGGATGAGATCATGTTATCAGGGGCGTATCCAGGATTTTTCCAGAGGTACGCAAAATTTTCCAAACCCCCCCACCCCTTACCCCAAAGTCCCAATTTTTTTCGGGTGACTTGATTAAAGTGAAAAATCGACGTACGTTCTGGGGGCTACGCCTCTGGTTATGATGGATCCTGGGTTATTGAAAAAAGAGTTAAAAGCATACCTCAATCGCTTCAACCCAGTCACGGACATTAAGGAAAGACATTTCACATGTCACATCGTATAATAAAATCACCCCATCAGCCTTCCGGAAATACGACTTGGCAATACTTCGGAATCTGAAGAAGAAATAAAACCGATACTTCAACAAAAATACCCAGTTGTAACGATGTACATAAATACAAATTGTAACAAGTTTAAAAGGTGAAAACAAATTAGAAAATTACAGTTCCATAAAATCATGAAATAAAAATGAAAAATTCGCGACCAAGTGATGTTAGAAAGAAATAACTACAGGCGGTCCACAAACCCTCTTTGGTTCGGCTGAAATGCTTTTTTTAACTTTCTATTTGTCCTTATCTCAATTCAATAAGTAGAGCTATGCAACAATTCAGATAAATGCAAAGAGAAATGAAAAAAAAAATTATAAGAAACAGTGAAGGTGGGGTGGAGTAAGTGTGGGGACTGGAGCAACTGAACCAAGAACAGATACCTTTCCTGTCCAGCGGTATCCCACAGTTGAAGTGCTATGGTTTTACCATCAACACACAGCGTCTTCATCTGAAAATCCACACCTGGCGAAAAGAATGATAAAATAACTTCAATTTGCAGAGTATAGCACAACACAAAGACAATAAGACGATGAACTAAGAAAGCATAGCATTTTAATTTATAGCTATGAGTCTGTTTTACTGGGCAATACACAATTTGTAATATTCATACGAAAATACATTGACACTGATTGACGCAAGTTCCATATCATCACAGGATGACGTCACGGCGAGCAAAAGGTTTATCAAAGTCATCAGTGATGTATTTGCTTTTTGTCAACCTTATTGTTACTTATTTTCGTGGGACTTAAATTTCGCGAATTTCAAAAATTTGCGAAATTTCAGTCCCGCGAAAAGAGGTTCTCGCGAAAATTAACTACGCGAACTTTACAGAGCGAGTACTCGAACCAAGGCCACCCAAATAAATTTTCATGCAAATTTTGAACCTGTTTTTGACGCTGAACAACAGATCAGTGGCCAGTTTTTACCGACTAAGACGATTCTCTTTCAATCTTAATATGTCTTTTACAGTTATAGAGCAAATTACATATATGAATTTTAAGCGAAATATAAAACATTTGTAGAATGTCTATTGTTTAGATACTCGATCGTGATTGGATAATTTGTATGAACGTCATGAAAATTTGTTTGAGTGGCCCTGGTTCGAGTAGTGGCACTATAATACCATGCTACATTACTCTTTGCAAAATCAGTTTTAACAAGTACCTATTTTAAGTCACTGACAAAGCCTACAATTCGACGGTGTAACGTACGTAGTACTCCTGTATAGCTCTACTTTCTTGCAAAGAAACATGTTTATAGTTAATAGTTTACTGTTTATAGTTTTTTATATGGTTTTGGTCAGTGTAATGAAAACTATGGTTGTGGAGAATAAAAATCAGTCGTGCCAATTCTTAGACTAACTATTTGTTAATGCAGATCTGGATTATGACAATTTTCGTGAAATCTGTTATTATCATGTATTGTGAGGATAGTTTCTAAAGAAACTGCGTCGGTGGGGAATGGAAACAAAAGAAATTGGGATAATCAAACGAATTGACAAAGTAAGTTACACCACCGTGAGGTAAAAGGGAGTTGCTGACGTTTCGAGCGTTAGCCCTTCGTCGGAGCTAAAATATAATCCATATTCGCTCCGACGAAGGGCTAACGCTCGAAACGTCAGCAACTCCCTTTTACCTCACGGTGGTATAACTCACTTTAACAATTCGTTTGATTATCCCAATTTCTTGTGTTATTATCACACATCGTTTCGAACTAATTGCAAAACTATTGCGAAAATAAGTAACAATAGGGTATATCACAGTAAGAAAATTACACGTCGGTTTAAAAGAATGGATTTCTAATGGTGAAAACAATATTTAACTTGTTGCTGTGCTCATTCGCAAAAGGCTGTTACTAACGCGCCAAAATATAATCCACATCTTTGCGCCGCTGTGTAATATTCTCCATACGTTTACAGTGTTCTCAGTTTAGAATAAGCCCAGTCTGGCTTCCGCTTTAACAAATACATAATGAATCATTATAATTCTGGCGAAATTAATATTTAGAAGCAAATAAACTTATCCACCATAACATTATTGGATAAGTTACATATTTTGCTGATGTGGTTTGTCTATAGCCTTGATGACACCATAGTTGGATGGTTCGTACATACCTAGTGTTGAATTAAGCGCGCTATGGAATCTGTTTCTACAAAGTCTCAGTATGAAGCTAGATTTTCCTACTGCGGCGTCTCCTGCTAACACCAGTTTGTACATTCGCTCCGGTGCATTCCCTTCAGTAGTAGGACCCTGGTAAACACAGGAACAAATCCTCTAATATTAAAAAGAGCAATATGACACGGCAACTGACCTTAACATCACAATAACACAATTTATTATGTAGCCGGTTCCGCTCGCAGGTACGATAAGGCGAATTCTGCGTCATGATTGGCGGGCACGATGGGCCCAGCTGGCTCACTCGGTATTGCCTGCGTTCTCCCGCAAAATAATACGAAATGGTTGCATCTCTTTACCACACGAAAAAAATGAACGCTTGGTCAACACGCATATGTTTTGGGCTAGTATCGGACTCTATAAACTACTGGAGATCGGCTCAGGTCAACAACTGTCCCACTTAAGTTCGGTTGACAATACTTGAATCGTCTGAGGCGTTGATCACGGCTGCTGCCTACAGACCGCTTGTAGACCTACTTTTGGTTAGACGCTGTGAATAGATCTTGGCCAATTTTTCTATTACATAACAGTAAAGAAGCATATCAATGGATACAACCAAGAGTGAACTAACACTAACCTTTTGTGTCCGACCGAAACAAATTCACAGAATTGCTCAATAATAAAACAAACTGCATTTAACCAAAAATAAACTTACGACAACACGACATTCATACTTACGTTTGATGCGACACTAGCAATGACGTCAGACGTGGCGTCAGAGCCAACAGCGGCACCCCTCTCCCCCTCAGGACCTTCTGTCTCTGTCTCGGTTTCTTCTTCAGACTCAGTCTGAGCAGTTGCCATAGCAACTAGTTGCGCTAGCTCTTCGTCCCCAACATCATCTTCATCAATATCCTCTTCATCCTCCTCTATTACACTTTTGAACTAAAACACACAGCGAACGTGAGAGTTATCTATTCGTCATCACAAACCGATCATCGTATTATGGTAGTATGATATTTTCAACAAAGAACTTGACTTATATAGAGCCTGATCTATTCTTCTCGTTCATCCACCTTATAGTTATATTTTCGCGGGAACTTAATTTCGCAAAAATGCAACGAACATGTTTCACAGGAGTTTAATTTTGCGATTTGTCCATCATAAATTTCGCAAAAATTGTCAAAGTACTGATCTGCATTAACACAGTACTCTAAGAATTGACAAGACTGATTTTCATTTTCGATATTGATAGTTAAGAAGTAGAAAACATGTACCGTGTTTCTATCGAGTTATAGAAACACGAGTGAAAGTTTGGGAGAACGAGAAATGCTGTGGGAACACGAGCCGCAGGCGAGTGTTTCCACAGCTTTTTCGAGTTCTCCCAAACTTTCACGAGTGTTTCTATAACTCAATAGAAACACGAAGAACATGTTTTCTATTTCTTTTAGAAAACACCGCGACGAAAAAAAGAAAAGCAACTTGTTAGCTTTGATTATCGAAATGTAAATTCTCTTTGCTCGCGTCATCATTACGACAACAGCTCGTGCTAGTTCTGTGTTTCTATCGAGTTATAGAAACACGATTTCTAACCAATCAGCGCGCGTACTTTCTTAGGACTGTTTTCTAATGTTCATTAAAATGAACAGAATCAGCCTTAGTAACTAAGTAGAGTATTACATGCATGAACCTGTCGAATTGCGCTCACAGCTGAAGGATTTGTCAATTTCCTCATACGAGTCCTCGTTAAAATTGGTTTTAACAAGAATCATACAGCAGGGTATTAAATTTCGCGTGGTTTATTTTCGCGATAACTTCTTTTTGCTGGACTTCAATTTTCCGACTTTTTTTTACAATCGCGAAAATCATGATCGCGAAATTTCAGACCCGCGAAAAGAAGTGCCAATAAGGTACGTCCTAATCGGCACAACGTTTCGCGTCTCCAGCAGGCCTGGTAGATATTACATTGTGCCGGCTGTTGAGGCGTTCCGCAATAGATTCTTGCTCTAACGTTTGCATTTCTTCATGTACGGAATTAACTTATTTCGGAGCGATCGAAAATTCTATGAACCCTTAAATTTTTAAAACTGGCTATTAATATGTTAGTGTTAAAAATGTTGAACGCTGTCCCTACATTTATTCATAATACACAACATTTACTATGATTCATATTAGTAGGTAAATAAGCGGTTAAGGATCTTTAGACTTAACATAAACGACTCTTTTTGTTAACTAAAAGCTGGCTGCCTCGAAATTTTCCAAGTTTAAAGTTATATTAACTTGTATGTAGTCGCACACTCCCAACAAAAGACGAAGCAAGCTGCATATAATAGCATTAGTGAACGCGACGGGCCCTTGCCTTCGCGCCTATAATAACCGCTCGCGATTCGCGCTCGTTGAAAATCCCTTCGGCGCTTTTGAAACCAAAACTATATTTAGGTATTTGAGACTGTAGTTGTTAGAAAAATCATTGAATAATCTCATTCAGTTTTGAAAAGTTAAACAGAAAAAAGGTTTAAAATATTTTTAAGGCTGATATTAGTTTAGTATAGTGCAGTTAATTTTTATTCACCTGAGCCTCAAGTTCAGCGCTTAGAGGGTCAGCTCTGCTGTGATCGGACTCAGGAAGAGAGTCAGTCTGTTGATAAATTAAATAACATCATTTTATATTATTACGCTTAGTCTATTTTACATCCGTGTATTTGGCATCAGCTTAACCTTCAGGGTAAACAAAGATCTTACCTTTTAACAAATAAATGTCGCTTACTCGACTATAGGAAAAATGTATTAGGAGCCACTTAATGTCTGTTTAGCGACGAAAATCAGAAATACAGGGCGCTGTCGCGGTGCTCAGATCTTCACTGCAGCAAGACATACTGGAATTCCTGCTCGCCTCATCGAGCAAATAGAAAAATCCAATATTTTACTCTCCCCTCCCCCCTTCCCCGAAAAAAAATTGTCACATTCGACCTGTAATTGATGGTTTTGTGTGATAAGCTTTCCACAGAGGATCCACATTCATTCATTCTCTCTTGACGTTCTCTGTTTTGTTGCAAGGATGAGAGGGCGGATGACATAGCCTTGGGGGCTGCACTTCTTTTAGTTTGTAATGCAATTTTACCTCATGACGATGAGTGCTGGCCATTTTAGTTCATCACTATCTTAAACGAAAATATGGTTGCTTTGAAGGTACACGAATTTAATACTTACCACATTTTTATCATAGAGATAAAGTACTGATCGAGATTTAACGTTTAACTTTTATACAGGACTTGTTCAGTCACTCTTACCAGATTAAGGAATTTGTTCTTTAAGGGTCATTTTAGAAACAAACTATTGTTTGAGTGGGGTTCCCTCAAGCGATATTGTCCCCTTTAACAAGTTGCTCCTGTTGAAAGGTCACCAGTTGACACAAGCAACTGACGACCTCTACAGAAAGTTCGAAATTTTCTTTCTCAAATTCATTAATAATGCATATGCCGATGGAAAAGGAAATCAAGCACTGTGACGTCTTTGGATCTCTGATGCAACACGGCTTATTCTTGATTTTTTATTTCTCCTTCTAAATCATATCAAGTGTTTGATAACATACCAAACACCTTGAATTTTGATACTCGTCGTAGCTCTGCTTCTCAATAGGGACTTTAAGATTCGAGACGCGACGGCTGTAAGACGCGGCCGGAAGTTAATTTTTAAAGAGGTGACATATTGCGCATGCTCACGCCGTCTTCCTGATGCTATCACGTCGCGTCGAGAACGTGGGTTTGGCAATTTTGACGTTCTGTACAAAACGTGAGCATATTCCTTCCAGTGCTTAACTTAAATAATGATATATTCCTCTAAACATGAAAAATTAGCAATCTAGGATCATTGGACGTAATTTCTGGTGACATTTTAGATCGTAGCTGTGGAAGGATTTTGAATTTTTACCTCCGCCTAGGAGGTTATGTTTTCACGCCTGTCTGTTTGTCTGTCTGTTAATCGTTTTACGCAAAAACTAATCAACGGATTTGCACCAAATTTTGAGGGAAAAGTCGCAAATATACCCAGGATCAATCGATTAAAATTTGGGATTTATTCGGATTAAAATCCGGATCTCAGATCCAGACTAGACGCTCTCGGGAGCGTTCACTCGGGCTACACTTGATAGTACGGCTTCGAACAAACGTGAATGTCAGTTTACGCCTAACTTTTGTATATATTGTATACTATATGGCTGGTTCCACGACCGCAAAAAACCTACCAGACTGTATATCGCACCGCAATTCTTGTCGTGTTTAAACAGCGATTTTACCACAAAGTTTTCTGTGGTTTTACAGAAATTTCAGTCATAATTGGGTTTGTTTACTAATCTAATTAATGTTGACCAATCAGCTTTCTTGGTTCCCACGGTAGAAAATAGTTGTGAAACTTGATGCCATTCGTCTGATTCCAAGTTATCGAAGGCGAAGAAGCGATATGTGGGAAAAACAACAATATTACTCCTTAATCGGATATACTTTTCTTCAAATAGCTCTTATTTGTGGATCCAAACTCTTAAGACAACAATATGTGGCGGGGCGGAGGTATGCGCTCTACCGAGTGCCTTTCTTTCTAGTTTTAGTTTCTTTCAGGTGTACTAAGCTTATAAAATGGCAGTGTCTTCGAGCAAGGCTTGTAAGTAAGTCACGAGCTACAACTTCAAAAAGTGAATGCAAGAGTCTTCTGCATACTTTCCTCGTCTCTTGTACCGTTGCATTTCTCGATTTATTGCGTTCATCTGCCGCTTAACTAGCACCTTTAAGCTTTGTGTGTTTTTATGATCGTTTTTAAGACACAAACAGAGCATTTCCGTGGCTATTTCTGCGAAAGAATTGCTGAAGAATCACACTGATAAAGAGCGTTTCGCAGCCGCGTCGTCTTGCATCGCGCCGGAGATCTTAACTTTACTTTTCCCGCGCAAACGGCGACGTTCTAGTTCCACTCCTTTAACAGCCACCGCGTTCTAGAAGCCGTCGCGTCTCGGATCTTAAAGTCCCTAATGTTTGATCTGCGATCAAAGCCCGTATCTTGTGTTCCATACTCTTATTCTTCATTGTTTAGGGGAGCAACATCAGAAGCCAGAGGTTTCCACGAGGATAAATTCAATCAGTGTGGCTTTTTCATGTGTAAGGTTATTTTATCATTTTAGGTTTATAGGGGTTTGTTTTATTTTATGAATTAACTCAATCTCTAACAGTATGAATATTACGCTATTGATGCAACGAGTTTGAGGTTAGCTATAAATTTCGATCAGTTTAATAGTTAATTCTTTAAGGAACAGAATTTTAAAAGTTATTAAATAGTTAAAGGTTTAGTTTTTTTAGCTTGAATAAATTACCTTCGAACGTTTTCGGATAACTACCAGTGAACTTCTTCTCTTCAAGCTGGAATCTTCCATTGAACCCGCATCCACTGGTTTAATTGACTGGGTCACTGCCTCTTCATAAGGCCTTTCCAGTACGATGGGTTTTCTTATGAACTCGTCCGCTGACTTTACTGACTTGGTCACTGCCTGTTCATTGGACATTTCCAGTGAGACGGGTTTTCGTTTCAGCACGACCGCTGGCTTCACTGACTGAGTCACTCCCTCCATTGTGGACCTTTCAAGCGAGATGGGTTTTCTTCTCACCTTAACCGCTGACCTAGCTGACTGGGTGGCTGCATCTTCACTGGACCTTTCTTGTGACATAGCTTTTCTTAAGAACTCGACCGCTGGCTTTGCTGACGGAATCACTGCCCCTTTATCTGACTTTTCTAGTGGGAAAGGTTTTCTTATTAGCTGGAACGCTGAACGATCGTCAATACGTGCGTCGACGTCCGTCTTAAAGCACTGTATTACCGGTAAATGAGATGGATCCGGTGCAACATGCTTCATACTTTCCTCGTCGCCATCATTAGCAAGACTCTTCTTACTGGAACGAAGAGCATTCAGTTTTCCAGACAGTTGCCAAACTCCAGCTGCTGATTGACTTTCCTCGTCACTTTGCCAGCAAGATGATGGCAGTGATCGTGAACGTTCTCCCATGAAGTCATTTCTCTTTCTCACCTGCTCCAAACTGTTCCATTGACCAGCTCTTGCAATCAAAGGCCATGCTGACCTATCGCCTTTACTGTTCGACTTGTTAAAAAGCTGGTCTAAGCTTTTATGCCTGCAGGGTTTTCGGAGTTGACTGTTCCTGTCAAACGGTGTATGTGATTGGCTGCTGGCGTTACGATCTGAGTGCACTGCACGCTGGGTGTTTGTGTCGCCCTCGTTGTCACTCTCCCACTCTACGTCATTAACACGTGATTCCGGTATTACTTGCCGGTGAAGAGGTGCAGCATTTAATTTACACAATTTGGGAGCGTCTTCAAAATGTCGTTCTTTTATCTACGAATTCGATCGAGAATATGTTGTTTAGCAATGTTAGCATTAAAAGTCTTCAATTTAACTCCTTCCGTTTGACTTTTGTCTCGAAACACTTAACACATTTAAATCTGATCAAAAGTGCCATAGGAAAGGAAGCAGTCCCTGATTGAAATACCGGTATTTTCCTAAGGAGTCTTCTATTTCCAAACCAAACCTTCTCGGGAAACGAGACAAACGTGAATGCGTACATACACAGAAGTGGTCTATATGGTATCAAGAATGATACTAATTAAGAAGTTCCTGGTTAAAATATTTCTCGAGAGATCGATTTTAAATCTGCTGAGCTTCACCTGCCACAACAGCAATGAGTCGAGAATTAAGTACATATTCTGAAGCCACCTTAATAAGTAATAGAAGCGCACTGTTTAAATCAATATAGTCAGAAACGGATGAACCTGACTTGTATTGCATGAACATTGTTGATCTATTGCTTTAATATCATGGAGATATATCAAATTTCGGTGTCATTTATCAGAGGAAATCTTCTTAAACCGCATTATTTATTTGAATCATCAAAGGTTTCAGATCTTGAAGATGAAAGCCCTTTGTCAAAAGGTTTAATCAGAGACCGCTTCCTTTGAAACATTCTTTGCACATCTTTGTAACTCCCTCATATTTAAGTTAGTTTACTTGCTGCTGTTATAATGGTTCCTTAACCATTTTACTGTCATTATCAGCGTGATAATTTTCCAAACTAAGAGTCATGCACATCGTTGTACGTTACTTTGGAGAATTTGGGGTTCAATTCAATATCTACGGATTTGAATTTTTTTAAATGCTGATTATTCTCTTTATCCCGTTTGCTTATATCGTCTGTACTGGAACTGCACATAGAAGTTACACACTGATCTCTTATGTTTAATTGCTGATATTTAAGTTCCAGTTCAAATTTAGTTCAATCAAATTAAGTGTTATTTTTTGTTTTTCAGATTTAGTAATTATATTTTTCAGGTTTAGAGTTAAACAATCAAAATTTTAAGTTTAAATTGTTATTTTATTTTATAAGAATAAACTAAGGAATTGTTGTTTATTTCAGGTAACGACTATTTAGAGGTCCTGCTCAACAAATTACTTGAATGTTAAGATGTTACTGTTTTCATCAAAGATCTAGGTTAGTTTGTAATTGGCCCAAATGCACCACGGGACACGATATTAACTCCAGCTAACTGAATCCGAGGATATATCCCAGCTAGAAAATTTGGAAGCTTTAATGCGACCAAGCATTTTGTACAAATTAAAGAAATCTAACCTCTACCAGTGACTACAGGACGAGGTGTTGCCACAAAAAAATGTTAAAACGATATCAAGAAAATCAATCATATTGCACTTTAAACATCACAATGGTTAAAGCAACAAGCTGTTTGCAAAGACCGTGGAATGTGTTTTCGATGCGAAAACAATTCATGGCTAATAGATGATTATCTTTCCTTGTATTGGAAATCAGAGTGGAAACTTGTCTTTGGACGTTATACAGACATTTATTTTACGTCCCCTCGGGGCTTTTTAATGAAATATTTAACAAATCACACTAACTCATTCGCTAAGAATCCCAACTGGTTGGAGGGGCACCAGTTGGCTATTTCACTTCTACAAGCCGGCGCGGTCGAGAATCTGAAACTCGGGATTACCATATTACATGTCCATGTAGTGGTCAGGACGGGAATTGAACCTGGGACCGTGACCAGATTACAAGTCCAGCGCGCTGCCCTCTTATCTGCTTCTTTGTCTTTTTCTTGAGATTTGCTCTAAGAAAAACCTTTGCTTTCTAAAACACAACGTCTTTGGACAAATACCCAAGCAAATCTAAGTCCCGTTATAGCACTGAGTGAAAGTATAACTGTCAAAAGGCTGGTAGATCCTAACAAACTGAATACCTGAACTAAACACGATAGGATGCATGGAGTAATTCACAGAACAGGTTGATGACTGGCTGGCGAAAACTGATTAATTATAACAAATGGCTTAACAATATAACAATGTAAACAAGGTGAAGCCTGACTGACTAACATAACAAATTTCAGAGACTAAATGGTGCACTGCTTTTCCAACTCAAAGGAAGTGACTTAGATTAAGAAACATTAAAGAATGGATGGCCGCGCACATAGTGATTCAACAGATGACCTCCAAGGGAGATTATGAAGTGTGATCTACTGATTTAAAATAGTAAGACTTTAAGTGTACCGTGACAGTGTTGATATCTGATTCAGGTTCATAACCAGACAGCTCCTCTGCTTCTGCTCCGTCACCAACATCATCTTCACACTTTGGCCCTTGAAGACTGAGTCACACACACAGTGTTAATGGATCCCAGACTAAAAGCGACTCCACAAGCAACTAGCGGCCCCCATCCCCACTCCCCAGGTGAAAATCAGCAGAAAATTTACCGCGCCAGCCATGTTTTTCTTTGGCCAGGACTCGCTTGCATAATGATTTCCCAGGGTCCCCGGCACTATTCACTCGTGGAAGGTAAATAGTGTTGAATATCCTGAGATAGTGAGCCAATCAGATTACTCAAAATGCCAAGGTTGCTGAGTTGGTATATACTAACGTTGAAAAACCTGAGATAGTGAGCCAATCAGATTACTCAAAATGCCAAGGTTGCTGAGTTGGTGTATACTAACGTCGAAAAACCTGAGATAGTGAGCCAATCACATTACTCAAAATGCCAAGGTTGCTGAGTTGGTGTGTACTAACGTTGAAAAACCCAAGTCAGTGAGCTAATCAGATTACTCAAAATGCCAAGGTTGCTGAGTTGGTGTATACTAACGTTGAAAAACCCGAGATTTTCCCGCCAATTGAAAACCCGCCAATCAGATTTTCAACAATCACGCGAACTTTGTGCGGTTTGAACTTGTCAACCGTAAATTACAGTTCTCAGCATTTTTGAGTGTACAAACAAGTGGCTTTCACTGACCGTTATAACAGTTTTCAACTTATGGAAAAAGTAATTTATAATATTTCTTAGATGCAATAAGTGATCGACTTAAGAATATCATGCAACTTTCTCGACCAATCAGAAGAAAAACTTTAGCTGGTTACGACCCAAAACTGTGCGCCAGTTTTCATGATGAGGCAAGTATAATTGCTTTGTGTTCTTTAGGTAACTACTGTGATTTCCGGTTATCCTGCAGTGAATTTAACACCACTCATTACATTAACCGGGCACGTTCATTGTTCAGCTGATTCCCTGGCCTTTTAACCAAAACCGTTTCCTCCCAAATTGCAACTGAGTGATACTCACTGGTTGGGAGTAATACTGCGACTGGAGATAGAACCATAGTCGCTATGAATACTGGGATTCCTTTGACATTTCTCACCACTTCTTCGCGACTAGAAAAACAGCAGAGAAATCTAATCAGGGATTTGATCGCCTGCATGTAATCGCGATCAAACGATGTCAAACTTAAGGAAGTTAAGGGTAACGATAGTAAGGACTGGCCTCTGTTATGGGCTCCTTACTCTGTGCACACAAACTGTAATAACGGTTCTGTCAGTAATGTTTACACTTAATATTTCAGTCAGCAAACAGACTGAGCAAATTACATAGAGGATATAAAATCAACAAATGTGCCATAGTGCATAAACGTATCGATGGAAATGTACCTTCCCTCTTGAGTGAGCAACTAATTCTTAATAGTCATGTAAACAAAAGAAGCACGCGCTACGCTGATTTTAATGTATACATAATTATATATTAATATACATAACATATACATTTTTTGTTCAGCAAATTTTACATTAGTGTATTCTCTTTTATTTTGATATTTAGATATACATATATAGATAGATATATATATATATATATATATATGTTAGTGTAGATAGTATTTGTAATATAGTTTAATATCTTTATATTTGTATTTCAGGGAGGGCCACGAGTTTATTAGCTTTGTTATTAAGTGTTACCCTCTTTTAAATAAAGTTTTTATTATTATATTATTATTAGATACAAAATTTCTCTCCCGGTGTTAAAAATACTTAATGAATGAGCGCAGCGAACAAGTTAAAGAAATCCATAACATCAACGTGGATTTCGAGAGCCGTCGTCTCACGATTCTAAGGCCTCTAAACGCAGCAATGTCTTCAACGTTATAAGAGAAAACAACTACCCAAAAAACTCCTCTAGAATTCCTTAAATCATCCGCTCTACCCCGCAAACACCCTGAAGCCTAAAGCTCAGGCTTTGCAGGGATACTGTTCTTCCATGGAGTCACGGAATTAACTTATCAAGAGGATTTGGAGTAGCTCCAACGTCAAAGTTCCTTATTCCATTCTTAACGTTAAGCCGTATCTTCAACAAGCCAAAGGATGCTGTACCGAAGGAACAGAAAGGTGACGTAATCCACTCAATCCATTGCAACGATTGTAATCAAGAAAACACCGGGCAGACCAAACGTCAACTTGGTACCCGCTTAAAAGAACACCAAAAACCAGTGTTTCTTCCAAAAAGAGAAAACTCTGCCTTAGCGGAACGCGCGTGCCTCACCAACCATGCCTGACTGAGTGGGATAATTCTCGAATTATCATCACTTATCGCCGCTACCATCGAAGACGTTGCCTCGAAGCTTGGCATATCAGAAGCACCCACGATGGAGGGTTATTAGCCGACGCTAATTTATACCTTGTAATTAAGCAACACCATTCATCGCAGGTATAAAAGGAGCTTCGCATCGTTGCCTAATGCACCTATCAATGTTAAGCCGGCGGGGGGGGGGGGGGAGTCAGGGCATAGGGTGGGGATTTGACATTTTTGAAAAATTTGCCGTCAAATTCCCTGCCCACGGGCAAATCATTCCAGTCAAATGCAACCAAATTTCCCCACCCCGATGAGATGAGATGTGTGCAAAACAGCTTTCTTTATAGATTTGTAAATATTCACTTGTCAAGTGAAATGTAACAGTTAATATGACATCAAGATACATGTAGTGGCATTTAAACGTATTAATCTGTAAAATTTCAGAGGTGGCCAATGGGGGGGGGGTGTCATCCCAAAAAATCCTTTTGAGGGGGGGTCATGTGAAAAAATTGGCAAGCTGGGGGGGAGTCACTCAATTTCCCACTGACACTCCCCCAAATCCCACCAGCCCCCCCTATCCCTTAAAAAATGACCGGTCCCTAAGTTACATTCATTATTTCAAACCAGCGTAGCATCAAGCTATGTGTGATTGTCCATCTGGCTGCAGTGTGCACTGTTCCTTTAACTATTTGAGTAAAATATTTTTCAACATGAGAAGATGAGTTTTCGTATCCACAAGCGACCATGTAATTTTCTTCTCATCAAAACTGAGTGGCATATCGGGTAGCGCGTGGTAGCGCTACCCCGACAGTTATATCGCACGTGCGCAGACATCATTTACAGCAACCCATGTTTGATATCATTTTTATCAACTTGCCTTTACTCGGTATACCAATCAATTATATATATTAAAAACATATGCTATTGCCTGATTAAACTGAGGTGTTTTATATTATATGACTTATACAAGGTCAAACATTACCCTCTCAAATGAACTTTTTATGGTCAGGATAAAAAGTGCAGTAAACAAAGATATATCACGGTGCTAGTAGATAAGATACCTTGGGGACCTTGCTTGAGAATCTTCTGCTGGTTAGAGCCTAGACAATCAAAACCGAAATTATAACAAGGTGTTCACCATATAACGTTCCCTGGATATGAATTTAAACTGCCTAAAAATATTAGTATACTATGAGGTTGTTTCAAGCGGGTAAGAAGTAAAGCTACAAAATCATTTCAATTCTATCTATTACAAGTTGCAACGAATTCTACATCATCGTCAACACTTAAGGTGTTAATTGCTGCAAGACCTCTTTTGACCACTTTCTACAGAAAAAAAAACTCAGAAACTGAGGTAATTATAGAATCACATGCTAAATATATGGTCTTCAGGTGAACACCGGTATGACTGCCAATAGCAATAAATCAAACCCACCAAACTTTTCTTAATGTGAAGCAACGCCTGTTTTAGAGTTCAAAAAGCATAGCCACTCATGTAAATTATACTTTTAAAAAGTTTCATTGAAAAACTAAACTAAGCCGGCAAACCCGTACGTTATATGTGAGAAGATGAAAACATACCTCAAGGGCGTAACGCAGGTCATCGTTACTCTCACACAATCTCTTGTTGGTTTCTCTGTTGATTGACACAATAAAAGGAATGATTTCTACAAGTTGTAAAGCGACAATTACCGATCACTTTATTGGGTCTAAACCACAAAAACTATACTAAACTGTTAAACAATATATAAATTCGCAAAAATACTTATCCTGGCGTCAATTCATTAAAGCTTTTGTCAGTGTAATATACAAGCACAGCTATCGTTTTAGAGTATGGAGGCAACAGCTAAACTTAAAAACTACAATTGTAAAAGTTCTATTGAACTGACCCCTGCATGGCAGGCACTCAGGCGGAGGGGAAAATTGAGGCGAAGAGGAGAAGATAGAAGCACAGGTGTAGATCATGCGCACGAGCCCGCACTACGAGAGCGGAAAATACCGCACTTTCTTCCCTTTGTCTCGCGCTCCGGCTTCGCTCTCGCGATTCACGCTCGTCCAATTTCCCGTCCCTTTAAGCACGCCAGCCACGCAGACTAAAAAAATTACTCTGGAAGAAGTAAGAGTTAATTGCGGACCAAGACAATCAAACAAACTACAGAATGGCATTACGTCTCCACGAAAGTTGCTAATTTTCAAAGCAAAGATGCTAGTTTTGTGATTCGGTACGAATTGACGAGAACAGAGCTCTGCGGCAATCAATCAGGTTAAATATTTATATCAGTTGACTGCATTCAAGGAAGATCACCTGTCACGTGCATGGAACTTAACAGTCATACTGTAAATATACTACGGTCCGATATGATTAATATCTCTATCAGGTACAAATACTTTTCTTCTTAACCAGCTTTTAAGTCGTGCTGCACGAGCAAATGCCCTCGTTACTGAGGAAAAGTGTATATGATGGAAGCCGCCGAACAGTGGCCAATAATTAGTAGAGAATACAGTGAGAAACGAGCCCCCAGTTATGTGTAATGTATAAGTCAATTGCCTCACTTGTTTAGTATGTTTACTTATCTGAATAATAAAATATCTCAAAAATAAGTAGTTAAAGTTTTTTCCTTTCAAGGGCCTCCAACGTACAGATTGAGCCACAAGCCTTTGAGACACATTTCCAGGCTCCATGTAATGTTTAAAGACTGCCGAAAGAGAAAATTTTATCACCTACAAGAATTATATCTGTTCGGATATCTCAGGTGAAAATTGAAGTGTTTGAAAATTTTAGCGAATATCTTCATTTCAGAAATTGCTAACTGGAAACGAACCATTTGCTTATCCAAAATTGCCAGGTTACCCAAGTTTTGAGTGCCAAAAATTGCAAAAATGTCCTTTCCAACAGACTACTTTACCTTGCTACGAATCTTTTAGGTGATGTTTTAGTAAACAGATCTAAAGCTGTTTGGCAACGCAGACCCGAAATTCTTAGAACAGTTAAACTTTCCCGAGCACATATTTCACCGAAGATTATCATTGGCTGCCCCTGGCAGACTGTTTGTCATTTACAATACATCCTGTTTGTCAAGTTTACATATAAATTTCTTTACTGTAGTAACAGGAAGCCTGGTAATTTGATTCAACTAAAAACATGTTCAGTCAAGCACACGTGACATTAGGTAGACTGAAATTCATCCTTGTTTCAGGATTGTAAAATACCACAGAGTACTTTGAAATCAAGAAATTGGGATAATCAAACGAATTGATAAAGTAAGTTATACCACCGTAAGGCATAGTTAGTAGAGGGGACTAACTATGCGTAAGGTAAAAGGGAGGTGCTGACGTTTCGAGCGTAAGCCCTTCGTCGAAGCGAATCTCCGACGAAGGGCTAACGCTCGAAACGTCAGCACCTCCTTTTTACCTCACGGTGGTATAACTGCTTTATCAATTCGTTTGATTATCCAATTTCTTGTGTTTCAATTCCCCACCGACGCAGCACCAGTTTCTTTAGAAACTATCCCCAAAATGCTTTGAAATCAGCAGAGTTTTATTCCCTTTCGGATACGAAATTGTGAAAATTAAAGCAATAATGATCAAAAATAATAATATTCGTTGAAATCGAAGTGAATAATAGCAGAATAAATAAACATTTTTCTAGAGTCAATACTGAGTGAGTCACGTGAAAGTGACTGAAACTTTATTTCAAATAAAGGCCATTACGTATTAATTAGCAAATCCCACTAGCACAAGGCTTTCCGCCAGAACCTCCTGCACTACTCACCTCGTGGGACATGGATAGCACTTGCTGAATATTTGAAGATAGTCAGCCAATCAGATTTACTCAAAATCCCAAGGTTCCTGAGTAGATATTTATACTAATTCTTTCTATAACAGTGTCAGGGAGAAGGCCATGGTAAAATGTGACCTCACATAAGTAGTAGCTAAAAATAATTTCCTTACTGTAGAATGTCCAGTTGTTTAGCAAATGTCTCTCTTTCTGATGGTCTCAAGTTACTGTATGATTCATCTTCCTCAACTTCCATCTCATGGTGAAAATTCTACAAGTGAATTCAGTACTCTTTTGTTACAGTGAATTAAATGTTGCTATTGTGACAAGAAACAGACTATAATGCACAAACAACAGCGCAATGTAAACACATGTGATACGTTGCCCAAATATTGGCCAAGACTTAACTAATTTGGTATAGGTTGGATTTTGATGTGAAACCCTAAGTTAACCTTGTCTTTGAACTGATAAATACAATGGAGCCCGCTTACTTACTTCATCATTAGCAGGTGCCATTACTAAACAGCATTCCTGAAGTTATATTTTATTTGTATTCCTTACGTATGTTTCATTGTTTACGTCACCAAGAAATTATTGAAAAGTTTATAACTTTATTCATCGTCATTTTCAAGTGTCTCTATCTTGAATTTATTTATTTATAAAATTCAGAGTTAAGGTCAAAGGGAAGATTTTAATATGTCATACCCGTTGAGATTCCTGTATTGTGCTGTCAGTGTCTGATGTCTCGGTAGTACTCATGTCGTAAGTAGATGCAGTAGGGAGTGTTTTCCTTGTAAAACTGTTCTTAGGTCGTTGGATGTTGTATGTAGTGCGGTCAGCAGTGTACGTCACAGTTGGTGAGAATGTCACAGATGACATTTTCTGAGGTTTTCCATTTTCTCCAGTTGTGTAAGAACCTTTCTTATCTCTGTTTCCTCTCTTGATTTGTTGCTTCTTTGAAACTGAATCGGCATTGGTGTCGGCTTTTGAACGAAGCAACTTTGTTTTACTACGAATCAAGCTGGAACTTTTTTCTCCCTTGACTTCCTTTGTCAAAGACGGTATCCTATCTTGAAACTTGTATTGATTTTTTTTCTGTAAAATACTGTCTTTCTTGCTAGTTATGTTTGTGCTTTTTTTCGGTTCAGTTTCCTTGACCTGGTACATTTTTTCTTCTTCCCTTGGTTTTGCAGCATTCTTATGCTTACTTTTAGAAAGTTTGCCAAAGTATTTGCCAAATCTGCCACTAAATCGTGAGCTACTATTGTTCCGTAGAACCTTTGATGACTCCTTTGATGAGTCTGATTGTTCATTGTCCTCAGATGTCAGTTGTGCATTGTCAGCTTTTGTCTTCTTTTTCTCACCCTGTGAAATCGTTTATCAGTTGATATGAGTATTAAATTTTAAATAATATGTTTATGTTATTTTCTATCATTTTATATGTACTTAGCCCAAACAGAAGTCTTATCAATCACCAAAATCTTTCATGAGATTGCATTTCTATCAAGTGTCAATGTATACTAAGAATATTTTCATTTTTTAGTTTGATGAGAATGCTGATGTGATAAGACATTCATTACAAGGGTTACAGGACTATTGTATGTTTGAGGTTTATTCTTTACATTTTCCAGCTAGCCTACCATAGTGCAATATCCCAAAGTGACAGGTTCATTGACGAAACACCCATCTTGACCTGTGACATCATCAACTTCACATGACTGCCTTGCAGGAGGTACCAAGTGATGAATGCGGCCGGTTTCCCGGCTGTTTAGAATACCTGCATTGTTGTTATAGTCTAGTTTTGATGAAGTTTCTTTTGCATCTTCAGATACCTGGAAGTTCACTTCTTTATAAGTTTATTATCTTTTATATACTTCATAGGAATAAAAGAACTCAGTCTCATGCATTTAATTAATATTGCCATCACCATCAGGTTATCCAGGTTCATATAAATACTATTGAAAATATAATGATTGTGTTTAATATTAAAACACAATCATTGAAGTTTCTTTTGCATCTTCAGATACCTGGAAGTTCACTTCTTTATAAGTTTATTATCTTTTATATACTTCATAGGAATAAAAGAACTCAGTCTCATGCATTTAATCAATATTGCCATCACCATCAGGTTATCCAGGTTCATATAAATACTATTGAAAATATAATGATTGTGTTTAATATTAGAGTTAATGATATCAAACATCAAAACACTATAAATAGCTGGATTAAAAAAAGTAGGATTAACTGATGAAAATATTTATTTCGTTTATGGTTTACTGTATATTTTAGAGAAAATATATCATTACTTCTAAACAGTTTCTCAGTTTTACCCAATAAAAAATTATTGTAGTACGTTTTAGCACAACAGAAAGATAATATTTTTTTCTTTAGTTCAAATTCTAAATAAGGTTTGTTTAATTTATGGGGAAAATCTTAAAATACTGTAATCTGCATTCACAAATTAATATTTAACTACTGATGTATTTATCTCTTTTTACTTTTAATTTTATTAACACATTTGCTATGCTGTTTGCAACTATATTTTAACCAGTGTTTTGCTTCTAAGGAGCAATTCTTTTGATTTAAGAACTATATTAAAAAGATGACTTCAAAAGCAACCGTGCAGTCACTGTACACATGTCTCTTGTACATTTCATGAATAAACAGTTTGTATTTACATTAAGTTGCTAAATAGAAATGTATAAGTATGTTGTCAAGAGAAGGCTGGGATATAATGCTACAATAAGTACTGTGAATCTTGCTACTTACTGTAAGCTGCTGAACCTGTATGAGCTCTGTCATCAGGGAGCTTTCATTTACTGTTCGGTCTTCATCAACTTCACAGCTTTGCTGGCTTGGCAGTAATGCCTCTCGCTGAATGCTATCTATAGGACTTGGAGGTACTGATGGTAATAATCTTGATGGAGTTGGTGGTTGTGACTTTCCATCTACACCATCTGTTGCAAGGTCCTCAGACATTCCTGATGAACGTCTTCTTCTAAAATGTGACAATAATAAATCAGTTTAACATCACCGGTACCCTTACTGCATGACAATTACCTACCGACAATGGGCGTTAAGGACAACTAAACCCAAGTATCAACAGAAACTCACTGAAACAGCTATTTGGCAAGGAGAGATTCTTATCTTAAGCAAGCTACTGCTTATTAGTTTGTACAATAATTAGTTTCGTTGGAATGGCATTCAATACCTTAAAATTTGAAATACATGTCAGTTATATTCTGATCATAAACAGGTGCAAAATTTAAAAGAGATTTAATTGAAATATTAACTTGAAGACAGACTTGTAACAAAAATGGTTTTACTAAAACTACCTGTGGGAACTTTTTTTCTCCCAAACCACTTTCAACCTTTATCAAACATAAATGTTAATCTTCAGTTTATATTAACTCGAATGAAGGTGAACAGTGGCTATACGTCCGATAATGGACAATACTAAGAAATAGGCGGATTAAAGAATGGAACTCATGCTCATGTTTATTTACCAAGTGCCATTGCATACTGCTTTTCTTTATGGCCAAAAATGCTTGGAGTTTTTAAAAATGATCAATGTAATTTTTATATTTCCAGGAAGTATGTATCTTTTGTGACTTTCCAAATCGAAGCCACGTGTAGCCGGGTAGAACGAGAGAGAAAATCAGGAGCTTGAAGTAATGAACGCACAGATATTGACGGCGACGTGAGAGAATCAAATGATCAAAATGTTTATTGTCTTTATTGAAGAAAACGATGAATTAGACGAGATGTTAACGAAACGGCGGAATATGCAGTATAAGTAGAAGATGTGTGTGTGACTGTGTCTGTGGTTCGAACTACAAAGCAAACGACAAAGAAAGCCTATGTAAGATAATACTGTCTACAATCACGTTGTCGAAATTCACAATACACAAATCGTAACTTAAACCAAATCTAATGAATCTAAGGGAATATAACAAACCAATCAATTGGATACAAAAGGCGACTTACTTTGATCTCGCTCCTGAGAAGGTAGCAGTAGCGTAGAAATAACGAGCTTAAACAACGTAGCGATAGCGGGACAGAAGCGATGGAAAAAAGTAGTCGGCGATTTAAAAGAAAGGGGGCGTAATCTATTAAACAGACAATCACAGCATGCAATAAGATGATTGGATGACGTTGAATCACTTAATTCGTAACGCTTCGATTAACCAAAAACAGAACACTTTACAAAAGTAACATTCCGGCCCCTTTAAAGGCGCTAACAACAGGCAAGCGTCTTTAACTAAAAACTGTAACAGTCTTCACAACAAAAATAAAAACAGAGTTCAGTTCATTACTGATCAGCGGCCTCCAATAGGACAACTTTGTCTATCGGTCGGGTGAGAACGGATGTTCTCGTCTTCACCTTTAGACTCCGTACTAAGCCGTCGTCTTGGCTCTGATGAACCTCTAGCACTCTTCCAAGTGGCCACGAACTACGAGGGGTAGATTCGTCCAGGACCAGGACTACATCATTGACAGCGAAATTTCTAGTAGCTTTGTTCCACTTCCGTCTCTCTTGTAGCGCTGGTAGGTATTCACGTATCCAGCGACGCCAGAACACGTCAGCCAGGTATTGTACATGACGCCATCTGCGGCGAGAAAAGCTGTCGTCTTTGGCGAATGCTCCCGGTGGCAATGTGGGACCTGATCGCAAAATCAGCAGGTGATTAGGCGTTAGTGCCTCTGAATCCCTAGGATCGTCTGAAACCTTGGTTAATGGACGTCCATTGATAATGGATTCCACTTCGCATAGCAACGTAAGCAGCCCTTCGTCGTCCAGCGCTTGATCTTGTAGAAGTGCTTTCATTATCTTACGGGTTGTCCGGATACATCTTTCCCAGATGCCACCATGATGCGAGCCAGCTGGGGGGTTGAAGACCCATTCGATGTTCTTAGCTAGCAGAAACTCATGAATCTTCTCTTGATTCCAATCTTGGATGGCTTCTCGCAGTTCCTTCTCACCTCTGACGAAGTTACTTCCATTGTCAGATCGTATGCGCTGCGGTTGGCCTCTTCTCGCGATAAAACGCCTTAAAGCGTGGATGAAAGAATCGGTATCCAGACTATGGGCAACTTCGATGTGAATCGCGCGAACTGCTAGACAGGTAAATAGCACACCATATCTCTTTACTGTACTTCTTCCACGACGCACGAGTAGGGGGCCAAAACAATCGACTCCAACATGGCTGAAAGGAGGTTGCGAGGGGCAAACTCTGTCCTCGGGCAAATTGGCCATCTTCTGGTGTCCCACTTGTGCCTGCGTCCTCTTGCAGTGGAAGCATCCATTGAGAACTCGGCGTAGGGAGACTCTTCCTTGAACAATCCAATATCTTTCCCTTATCATCGACAGCGTGTGTTCAAGACCAGAGTGACCACAGCGTAGATGATAATGGCGGATGATGAGGTCGGACACATGATGTTGCTTTGGCAGTATGGCTGGGTGTTTAGCCTCTTCGCTGATCGGTGAGCGTTGCAGGCGACCTCCTACACATATGAGACCTCTCGAAAGGATTGGGTCCAATTTGTATATGTGACTTGATTTCTTCACGCTCTTGATCTTCGAGGGGCTTGCGGTTTCTGAGGCACCGCCTGGTAAAGACAGCAACTCGTCATAGAAATGGCGACTTTGGACGACCTTGATAATTTCTCTCTCGGCGTCCTCTAGCTCGCAGACCTTCAAGGCATCAATCCTCTGATCATGGCGGGACTGCAGCAGATCTCCCTTTTTTCTTTTAGCGACAGCATCTCGCAGCCGATTTCTAAATCGAAGTATCCACGCCACGAACCTCTTCAACGAGTACCACGACGAAAATCGCTTGAAAACGTCTTCGACATTGTGTTCTGGAGAACAGGTGATTGCAAACGTGACGGCAACTTCTTCCAAAGGTATCTGTTTGATCTCCTCTTCGATTGCAGCGGGCATCCGGGGCCAATTATCTTCGGACAGCCAAAGGAATTCTGGACCCTGTATCCAGCGGTTATGTCCAATGATATCATCGGCTGATAAGCCCCTTGACGCGTCGTCAGCAGGATTCGTCTTCGTTCCAACGTACTGCCATTGGGATGGGATGGATTGTTCTCGGATGGCAGCGACTCGGTTAGCAACAAAGGTTTTGTATCTTCTCTCACTGTTAGCAACGTAGCGCAAGACACAAGTGCTGTCCGTCCAGTAGAAGGAATCGTTGATAGGGAGTTCTGCCTCTTTGCGTATCATCCTGTCCAGCCTTGTGGAGAGCACGTCAGCAGACAGTTCCATTCTTGGGATAGTCACTGGCTTAAGAGGTGATAAGCGTGACTTTCCCATAACGAACGAACAGTGAATTTCGTGCTGGGCATTTACGAACCGGAGGTAGGAAACAGCACCATAAGCCACCTGAGAAGCATCCGAGAAGTGATGGAGTTGGCAGGAGATGATATTGCCAAATTGTGGAGGCTTGAAGCACCTGTCTATAGAGAATTGCTCCAGTCTGGGTAGCTCCTCCAACCAACTTTTCCAGCGTGTTATATCTTCTTCCGGGATTGCGTCGTCCCAACCGAGTTGCTTCCTGCAGAGGTTCTGTAGGAGAATTTTGGCAGAAAGATGGAAGGGAGCCACAAAGCCGAGTGGATCGTAGATCGAGCTGATGACGGAGAGGATTCCTCTTCTGGTAGGTGGTTTGTCTTTCGTAGCAATCTTAAAGCCAAATGTATCTGAAGTCACGTGCCATTGTACTCCAAGGGCTCTCTCTACAAGAGTGTGGTCGAAGTCCAAATCTCTGACGGACTCCGCCCGATCCGACTCAAGGATGGATTCAACAACCTTGCGCTTGTTTGATAGCCACTTGGTTAACCGGAAACCTCCTCGTTTCAAGAGCTGCGATAGTTCGCTTGATAGACGGATAGCATCCCCCTCTGAACAAACGGATTTTAAGCAATCGTCCACGTAGAAGTTTCGCTCGACTGTTCTCACGGCCTCAGCGCTGAAATCTTCTCGATTATCTTCTGCGGTCTTTTTCAAAGCAAAATTGGCACAGCTAGGGGAAGACACAGCCCCGAATAAATGGACGGTCATCATGAACTCTTCTGGCTCTAGATCCAGGTTTCCATCGGGCCACCAGAGGAAACGTAACGCACTGCGGTCTTCGGGGTTTACACGAACCTGGTGGAACATCGCTTCCACGTCTGACATGAATGCTACCGAATCCTGGCGAAATCTAGTCAATACTCCGACGAGGGAGTTTGTAAGGTCCGGCCCCTGTAACAGTTCGTCGTTGAGAGACTTGCCGCGGTACTTGGAGGAACAGTCAAAAACAACGCGTACCTTTCCCGGCTTCGCTGGATGCTGGACGGCGTGGTGGGGGAGATACCATGTCTTGCCTTGCGTTGTAGCTGTCTGGGCTCTAGTTGCGTATCCCTTTTCTAAAAGGTCCTCCATGCAATCTTTGTACTTGGACCTCAGGTCTGGGTCTCTTGATAGACGTCGTTTCAGTAGCTTGAGGCGATGGTCCGCCACTGACCTATTGTTTTCCAAACAAGGAGGGTCGTTTCTCCAGGGTAGGGCAAGCTGATAGTGGCCATCTTCCAGATTGATGGAGCCCCTCATTAACTCCAAGGCGTGCTTATCGTTAGCCGACATCGATGTAACTTCACTATACGCTGAGTCGTTGAATTCCATGTTACAGTAACTCTGAAATTGTTCATTTAGCCGCTGATCGGCCTTTATGAAGTTAGCGGTGCGGGTGTTAGCATTCGTAGCCTTGCTTAGTGGACCATTAATCACCCAACCGAGGATGGTTCTTGTAGCGTAAGGTCCTCCATCCCGACTTGGGATAACCTGCTTAGGCTCAAGGATTTCTGGGGCGTCACTGCCAATAAGCAAGCCGACATCCGCATCTATATTGGGGATCTTCACTTCGGAGAGATATGGCCACTTCTCGATATCCTGTTTGTTTGCAACACTTTCGGTAGTAACAGGCAGGCTTGGTCTTGTAAAGACGACTGGGAGCTCGAACAGATGATCTTCATCTAAGTCCAGTACTTCTAAGCCAACAACACGACAATCGGTTTTGCTGTTCTCCCTTTCCATAGTCGTTAATGACAACGTGGTTTTCTTTCCCGCCAGGTCCAGTTGCTTTGCTAGCTTCTCTGAACAGAACGATGCGTTGGAGCCATTGTCCAGAAAGGCGTAGGTTTTAATCATCCGATCAGAGCCCCTTGCCTTTACCTTAACTGGCAATATGGCGAGACCGGTTGCGGATGCTTGATATTGTTCGCTGTGTTGACATAGAGCTTCATTTCGTCCGTCAACGAAGCCATTGCGAACAGTCTGATTGTCCACTTGCTGAGTAACTCCTGTACCACTGGCATTCCTGGCTCCGGACGCGATATCGCCAGCTGGTCCGTTATTCTTTGGGTGCAAGAAAGAGGAGTGTTTGGTGTGGATATTGCAACCAGTTACGCGACAGAAACTTTCTTTCGGACAAGCGTTGGAGAAGTGGCCAGGAACAAGGCAGTTATCGCAAAGTTTCTTGGAGCGAACGAAGTCAAACCTATCTTTTAATGACCTTTTCTTGAAATCATCGCAATGGGACAGCCAATGTTGGGCATAACAGAGAGGGCATTTTTGGTTATTACCATTAACTAATGTGCGGGTTTCCTGCTGTGAGACCGCGCCGAGAGCGAAGTTGGACGCCTTAGGGTGTGGCTTGTTTCTGGACTTTAATCCTCCGGGAGGTACTGGGGTGTCCCTTGTAACATTTCCAAAGATAGCGTGTGAGGCAGCACGAGCCCTTGAGGAAACGAAACCATCTATGTCTTCTATTGTAATTTCCCGTTCTTCGGTCTCGGTAATCCTGTCAGCGACGTCGCGCCACTTCAGTTTCAGTCCATATGGCAGTCTATTGACGATCATTTTCAGGGCATCTGGATTCTCCACCTTGCTAAGATAGCCAATTTCTTTGAGAGTATTCTTGCAGGCAGTGAGCAAAATCGAGAACCGTCGTAGTGCGGAACTGTCCTCTGCTTTGATGGCTGGTCCTTTCGTTAACTTGCTAACATAAGCAGAAGCAATCCGGTAGCTTTGACCGTATTGTTTCTTAAGTAGACTTCTAGCTTCCTGATATCCTTCCTCGGGTTTCATTGATAGACAGCTGGACACCAACTCTTGTACTTCTCCAGATGTATATTGCACCAGGTAGTATAATCTCGTGCTATTATTGGTGGTTTTGCTTTCAATTACGTTTTGAAACGCTCGTACAAAGCCCCAGTACTCGATAGGGTCTCCACTGAAAGTAGGTACCTCTGGTTGAGGGAGTGTCAGGGCAAGTGTGCTTTCTTGTTGGCGCTGAAGTAGCTGTTGCATCACAGAATTCTGCTGACTTTGAGTAGCTAGCAACCTTTCCAGAAACGTGTCGGGTGGACCATCATTTTCTTTCGCAGGTTCCTCTTTAACAGTAAATTGGGAAGGCGGCTTAACTGCTGGCCTCACATCGTCGAAAGGCCAGCTATCGGCATTTGGATTAAGAAGATTTCCAACTTTGGGACCTTGAGTGGAATTCCGGACCTCATTATCGCTCTTATCCGATATCGGCTCCTTTTTCGGCGGTCGGGGTTCTAATAAGCAATCGTTCACTGCGTTCTGGGAGTATGTAGGTCGGTTGGCAGCTAGAGCTAACGAGCTTGGGGTTGCCTCGTGATCTGCTTCTGCTTCTACGTAGACCAACTCCTCAGCTCGTGCCTTTCCGATCTCTGTTTGGAGTTCCAAAGCTCTTCTTCGTTGCTTCAGGATTAGCTCTTCGTTTTGGAGGGCGTGGAATCTTTCAAGGTTGGCGGCTTCGGCTTGTAAAACTGCTCGTTTAGCGGCGGCCTTCACCTTAGCGGCCGAAATTGAACTCGCGCGAGAACTCACGCGGGAACCTATCGACGAAGCCTTTTTCGAGCGGCGAGAAAACTTTGAACTGGCACGAGAGCCAGCGTTGCTAACTGAATCCTCAGGATGTAACTCTTCCTGAGACTCTGTTAATGAGATCCAATTACCGACATCACGCGCCAAATCCGTTCCTAAGAGAACTGCTTCGTAATAGTAATCATTGGACTCTTCAATTTCGTTTTCGTCACGAAGTTGAGAGTGGTAGGCGGCATGGGCATCTTTAAATTCTTGTAAATATTGTTTGAATTTTTCAATTCTGTCCTTTACTAGATCGTAGTTGTTAGAGTTCAGCATCAATCGTTTTATTTCGTTTTGAGCCTTCGTAAGAATTCCCTTCTTAGAACTTCTGCTCCTTTTGAGCTGCAGCAGTTTTTCGGATCGAACTCCGTCCCAGTCAAGAGTAACATTTTCTTGCCTGACTCTAGAAATTGCCGGAAATGATCCATATTCACTGTCAAAGTTTTGTTCGCTTTCTTTGTCGGACATATCCGGTGTAAGATTTCCACGCGTACGTTGTGGAACGTGACTGATAGCTTATTACATAATTTGAAATAACTTCTCACACGTGTTTCATTGACCCACAGTAGCGTAGTTCAGTAAATTCAAGTTAACGAAATCAGATGGCAAGTACGCCACACTTGACACAAATTCGAACTGATGTGACTTTCCAAATCGAAGCCACGTGTAGCCGGGTAGAACGAGAGAGAAAATCAGGAGCTTGAAGTAATGAACGCACAGATATTGACGGCGACGTGAGAGAATCAAATGATCAAAATGTTTATTGTCTTTATTGAAGAAAACGATGAATTAGACGAGATGTTAACGAAACGGCGGAATATGCAGTATAAGTAGAAGATGTGTGTGTGACTGTGTCTGTGGTTCGAACTACAAAGCAAACGACAAAGAAAGCCTATGTAAGATAATACTGTCTACAATCACGTTGTCGAAATTCACAATACACAAATCGTAACTTAAACCAAATCTAATGAATCTAAGGGAATATAACAAACCAATCAATTGGATACAAAAGGCGACTTACTTTGATCTCGCTCCTGAGAAGGTAGCAGTAGCGTAGAAATAACGAGCTTAAACAACGTAGCGATAGCGGGACAGAAGCGATGGAAAAAAGTAGTCGGCGATTTAAAAGAAAGGGGGCGTAATCTATTAAACAGACAATCACAGCATGCAATAAGATGATTGGATGACGTTGAATCACTTAATTCGTAACGCTTCGATTAACCAAAAACAGAACACTTTACAAAAGTAACATCTTTAATACCCAAAAGTAATACTTATGCAGATTTTTTGCAAAGAAAAATACAAAGTAGGATTAAGTCGTCTATAGGACAGGTAATTAATTTTGTGGAACAAAACTGAATTTTGAAATCAGACTGTTGCATTTTATTTGCTGCTTTTTCTCTACAAAAATCCTTCTGTTATAGGAAAGCCACTGTTCTTTGTCATGAAAGGATCTAATCTTAAGATAATTTATTTCTTGTCCCACCTTGTACATGAACCACACATCAGGATAATTTTTTGTCAGAGTGGTTCCAAAAGTAATGCTCAGTGTTGTCAAAAATAGTGTTTAAACATTGAATTGGTTGCTTTATCATGAAGACAACTGTCCATAAAAAAAAAGAAAACATCATTCACTGAGTTCTGTCAGTTTTCATGCATAATGTATAATCTCTTATATCAAATTGCATGGGTTTGTCTACTGAGTGAACTTTTTGGGAGGCAGCAGCAATTTTAAGAGGGGGACATTGGGGTTTGCGGTATTGCGGTATTGGACTATTTTTCATGCGGTATTTCGGTAATTTTAATCTAAAATTGCAGTATTGTGGTATTCTCAAAACATGCGGGATTCGGTTTTTAGCGTTTTCGTTGGTATTAAAAATTTGTCGTCCCATAATTTTCGACCCTTTTCTATCTTTTGCGGAAACGCTTTGAAACAGCTCGACGCTCTGACAACAGGATCTGAGATCGGGTAGAGAAAAGTCGAAGCTGTGGCCGTACTTGATTACGTGGCTCTGTTTTATAAAGAGGGAAAAGGCGGCGAAAATTACCGTAAAGTTCAGGTGTTGGGTGAACAAAGACGAAAAACGGCTCGCCAAATTTCGGGAGAGCATTAGATAAGTTAAATTTGGATTTTTTTCATTCAGTACACATCACCCGGGACATGAAGACGAAACCTGACCGGATATGACCAGATTCTGGCACTAAAAGTATCGAATTAGGTAATAAGGACCAATACGGACAAACACAACAAGCAAACAGTGACAATAGTTGTGAGGTTTGTTGCGGTAGTGCATGTCTTTTAGATTTCCTTTTGTGTCCACTGGATTGTGTGACTTTCGCGAGATTTGTAATGTATTAAGTCATTAACTATTGAGTTGTCAAGTTAAATCTAGTCCCAGCCCTGACAATTTTATTTGAATTATTTTCAAGTCACTTAATGTTGTAAACGAATGCTCCAAATGTAGGCGAAAGTCCCTTTAACGTCATTTCATCCCTCACAAATGACAAAATTGGTAATGACTGGTACATTGAACGGACTAACCTATACCCTCAAAACCCATTGATGGCCTTTTAGCACTGACATTGGAAGCGAAAAATTACAGTCTCTTCTATCGCAATCAGATGTGAAACAATTAAGGTAAGTTTATTTTTGTTTGTTATTATCCAACAAGCTACTAGACATTAAGCACATCTTACTCATTTTGTTAAAACAAACTTAGCCTGCCTTAAAATTCGAAAAAAAAAAAACAAGAGGATATTTGCCCAAAATTTAACGAACATGCAAAGTAACAGTTTCTGTATTCTACCGATTTTTGACAAGTTATTGCGGTATTTGGCGATTTTTTTGCGATATTGCAGTATTTTTCGATTTTTTTGCGGCATTGCGGTGTTCAGAACCCCCGAATGTCCCCCTCTTTTAACTACCGAATTGGGAGGAGCTAAGATTTCTGGGCACATCTTCAAGTTTAAAAAGATGTCCCAACCTGTTAATAGGAGACTTGCCAGCTCTTGTCATGCTTGCATTGGGTGAGTAGAGTGAGGCAATTGAGTGGCGCTTGCTTGGGGATGGACTTCTCTTATCTGTACCTTTTTTTGCCTAGGGAAAACAAACAAAACCCATGTAGAACAAACTGCATGACTCCTAAATATGGTAATTTCAGACTGCAGTTGCAGATTTCCATTTCTGTCCTGGCTGTTTATTCATAATTTGCTATAAAGGATGCACATTATGTTTGCTGTGCTTTTATAATGTCTGGTAACTCCGCTTTAAACTTTGCTTAATATCACACAGGAAGTCGACAATTTTGAAATAAGTGAACTGACCTTAACAAAAAAGACAGTTAAGGTTGATAGATATGCTATGTAGTTATTTGTCAGTGATGGTTATTTTTGGCACGATGATCTGTCAAAGAAATCTTAACAATCCTAAACTTCTGGAAAGGTTTAAACCATGATCTAGATAATGGAAGTATTTTAATATCAGTAGGTGAAAGTGATACAAAAACTGAAAGTAGATGCCCTAGGTATCCTTTATACTTGATGCTACATAAGTGAGGTCAAACCATTAAACCAAACTCAAACTAAACTCAAAGTCAAGACTGCTGTCATACCTCTAAAGCTGCTCTTAAATCGTCATTAGTATCATGAAGCTTCTTATTTGCTTCACTAGAAAACAAAAGATCCATGTGTTAAGTGTAATGATAACAGCACTAACATTCACTAATGATACAAAATTTGCTACGTCAGAACGACTTTTCGTAACGCGGTCTGAACATTCGCTCTGGGTAATGACAATAGTAGCCACCATACTTCATGACTATTTTGTAGACATATCGTTTCATTTGAAAATTTGTTGAATGCCGTCAAAATTACCGAAAAGCAACGTAATTCGATGAATTTCGCTCTCATTACGTTTGCACAGTACTGTACAACAGCACATGAGACACCATATTTTTGTTTATTTTAAAGAGAGAAAAAGCATTCCTTATCTGTAGATTATTGCCAGCTGCTAGAGAATTAACCAGTACAGATATTAGTACTGTGTTAAATGTTAATGTTAATGGTTTAATTAGAGCAGTTAGAGGAAAGAAAAAATGTGAATCAAGGAATTCTTCATCCTCATTGCTTCCTGCAATAAACGTTTAATACAAATATATACTTGGTAAATAAATGGTCTTTTAGTTTGTAAGGGCGCATACAAGAAAAGCCTATTTGCTCACTGATTGCTGATCAGATTGGAGGGAGGAGAGGAACAGGAGCATTGAGAGAACCAACAACAAACATAAATTGTTTACTGAACCAGAGTGTTGCATTACTGTTTTTGAACTTTGACACTTACAGGTGGTGCAATGCCTGGAGCATGCACTGCAATTTATCAGAGGATAAAACATATGAATCAAGTTGTTTATTTCTTAGTTTATTTGGTTCTTGCTCGGTATCGTAATTCAACAGATCCTCAGGACTTGTAAGGTTCTGCTGGTATACTTACTGAAGTAATTGGAGTTGCCTTGTCAAGCTTTCTTGCTCTTGTACGCACTCTATAACAGTTCTCTTCTCGCTGAAATTAGACCATTATGATTATTATTTATGCAATGGTCACATCTTCTCAAATCTAACATATTACTATCTATTTATGTTACTTTTAACATACTGACTAAATACATGCCTCTTATGATCTCAAGGGCATCACGTTTTCTTTTCTAACTCTCACTCTTCAATGACAAAACGGATCGGCAAGATAAGGTTTGTATGACTAAGAGATACAATTATCAGCCCAGTGTCGGTAGAGTATCGGCAGAGAGTCAACAGTCTATCGGCTGACTAGCCGTTGCAATAAGGATGCTGCCAAGCGACACATGAGTCGGTCTCCTCTAGACCGACTATTGACCCTTGTCGAGCAAGTGTCAATTGACACATGGACCGATTGTCTATCAACATGCGACTGACATGTCGATCTTGTGTCAACCACGGTCGATCGATATGTCGGTCGAGTGTTGATCAATGGTACTGATCGTCACTCGACCGCAGGTGCCTTTAGTACACATGATCCCAGAAACGAAACAGGGAAGAAAAGCTTTGAGTCGAGCATACATGCCTTAAAAATATGAACTTATAAATGTTGTATTAAGAAATACTATAAAGATGGTCCAAGTATTGTAACCTTTGTCAGTTCCATAGAAAAATAAAAATTTTCCTACTGCTTACACAAAAGTAGACACTTGTACAACAATGTCCCTACATTATTTAGTATCATATGTACTTACGCTGTAAGCTGTCCCTCTTGTTCCTCATAATCATTTCTTAGTTGAGCCAGCTCACTTCTTAGAACAGCAAGGTTTGTCTGTGCATCAGTCAGTTGGCTACGCAAAAACCTTATTTCCTGGTCAAATATAAAATAAACGTTTGATAATCATTCAATAGCCAGGCCTTTTTATTTTCAGGTTAGCATAAAAATAAACTACTAGTATTATAAGCAGAGAACAATGTGGGGGTGGAAGATTGAATTACCTGAATTTTTTCATCAACTTCTTCTTTGATCTTTTGTTCTTCAGGTTCTTTTTTCTTCAGTCTTCCTTCAAGCTGTTATAATTAAGTGTTCATTTTCAATTGTTATCTATGATTGTTAGAGTCCAGACATCATAAGACTTATCAGTGACTTAAAACAATTGATTTTCATCAGCCATAACAATTAATATATTCAAACTTTTTATTTTATTTTTTTTTTTTGTAATTCTTTGGTGAACACAGCTGAAATTAGTACTATCATTAAATTGTAAAATATGTAAGAAAAGTTGAGAATATTTAAATATTTGGACTCTGGAACACAAACCCCCACTGCACCCACTTCTTTAACTCCTTAGTCATTATGAATAGACTAGAATATACATTGGATTCACTAGTATTAATACTTTCTAAAAACCAAAACTTGCATATGGCATAGTTATAGTTAGGTATAGGAAAATATATATTAAAGGTCATTTAGTCTAAAATAGAAAGAATTGTCTTTCCAGTTCATCATAAATTTTATGACCTTACTTTTTGAACTCTCGCAGATAAAGTTTGTATCTCCTTGTTTTTACTCTCTAACTGCCACATAAGGTCCAAGTTGTGTCTTTCTTGTTTACTCTTTTCCTGAAGTTAAAATGACACTAACATTCAGTCTCTCCATAAGTGCTGAATTGAGCTATAGAGAAGTGTGGCAAATACTGTATCGATCAGCAAAAACATACCGGTATTAAGTCTAGGAAATATTTACATTCCTGATACAAATTAGACTTGTACCTGAAACCATGCTATACTGTGCTGGATCTTAGGCACTTTACCTCTGCATCCTTCTACTTTGTTTTTTTTTTAATGAAATAACCAAAGTGGGTTTGATAAATGTAGCATTCCAAAATTGCTTTTGAGTTTAAAGAAAATATTAATATTTGGATTTTATCTAATCTCACTGACTGTCCTGAATAGAATATTTAGTGATACAAACTTAAGGATCAAATTTCTTTCTTTTTTTTTCATGTCACAATTCAATTTAGATATTTATCCAGCAGACCCAGTTTGTCATAAAAGTGGTTCTGGTTAAACAGGCCATTTGAAGAGAAATTAGCATCCCCCAATCCTTTTTGGAATATTGGAAAATACAAGGTGTTGTTTGACCTGTGCAGTATAGTCTTAATGTACAGAATGGGCTGTTTTCTGTTTGTTGGAAACATTAACCAAAGCCCAAGCTGATTAAATGGACTGTTAGCATGCTCAAATTGATAACTGTCTTAGGCACTAAAAAGTAGACCTGATCTTTCACTGCCTGCAGTGAAGCAATACAAAATACTGTAGTACTGTTTACAACAAAGTTAGCAGTGCATGCACAGCAAACCTCCTTCCTAATACGTGTCTCCATTCTATGCATCTGTTGTTCCAATTCACTATCCAGCTGATCCATATGTTCAGCATGTTTCTCACACGTCCTACAAAAAGAAACATATGCTTAATTGTAATAATTTTAGAGAGCCTTGCAAAATGTCAAATAACAAACTTGAAACCAACTTATAATGATATAATGAAAAGTTGAGTGCACTTATGGTATGACAGCACACAAATTGGAACAAATCTAAGTTGCCCTAATATAGAAGCTGAACATTTACTGACTTCTAGTTTGAATGCTTCAAACAATTATGAATGCCAGAGACTAGTAAGAGCATAGCCATTAAACTGCATCCAGAAGACAAACAACCTGAACACTGCTAGGATTTAAATTTTGAAGTATACAATAGGTTACAGCAGGTGAATTATAATACTATTGACAAATGATTTTTTTTTTCAGGGAATGACACAGGTAGACTTGGAAAACCCACATTCTACCAACAAAGAAGTGAACCTAAGGTGATCCTTTGATTCCTTTTTCAGACCACAATTCACTTTTTAGACAGCAGCTCAAGATATGAGGATGAAATCCAGATTAAAGAAAACAGTTTTCTACATTTTCATTACATTTTGCCACTTGACAATAAATTTACATTTAATGAAAAAAGTTAAAAGTTAAGATAATATATGTGGCAAGGAAACCTAAAAGAAACCAGGAAGCTTACACAAGGTTAGGTTTCCTCCCAAAACAGAAAGAATTGAATAACACAGATATAGCACAAGACGTTCAGTTAGGCGTGACACAAGAGTTGGATCAAAGAGAAAATAAAAGAAGAAAGGAAGATGTTAATTGTTGTTGGTTAAAAAAATGTTTCAGCTTGTGTTTGAAGGACATAAGAGTATTTTTAAGTTTTAAAGTTGCTAAAAACAGATTTCAGTGCCTGTCAAACTAAGATATGAGACAGCTGGCATCATTCCAGTCATCCTACTTCAGCTCACCTTTTAAGTGCATCTTCTAGCCTCTGATTTTCAGACACATAATGTTTGACATCTCTAACCACACTGAACAAAAAACTTTCCAATAAAGCTAGCAGTTGGGGTGACTCTGATGAACTGTGCAGGTAGTGGAATAGCTCAGAGACATACTCTTGCCTGGCAAAAATATATAAAATATTAATAATAATGATGATGACAATGATGAAAGCAACAATAATTAAATACATGAAAAGCCCAGGCATTAACAAATTATCAAATGATGGTACTGCTGTTAAGATTGAAAACCAAACGAATCACCCTATTCAAGAGAGTAAAGATAATTAACCTTTTCATAAACCAGTAACTTTGGATTGTTTAACAACCAGTACATCATTTTTATTCCTGGCAAGATATTAACATTACTTATATATACCATTATAATAACAATTACAATAATGATAATAATCATCATCATCATCATCATCATCATCATCATTATTGTTGCTATTGTTGTTGTTATTGTTACAGGTATTACTACATTATTATTCATGTATTATTATTCATTACTAATTGATGTCTTTAGATTAATTAATGATGGACAAGTATGTATTGTACAGTGATCTACATATAGATAAGCACTACATAGGTGAGGCCTCATTAGGGAGGGTCTGAATATCCCGTATCCCATTAATTCCTGTAGTTTGTATCCCTATAATTCAAGATAATACTGATGACGTCACTGCATGTGATAAGTCCAATTGCCAAATAATGTAAAACACATGGAGTGCAAATAGAGTTTTTTCTTAGGGAAATACATTAATTCGCATTTTCAAGTACTTTTTTTTACTTTTCGCGTCTTTCATATTGATCAATTAACCTGTTTTATTCTGTCAAAAAAGAAAACTTTGACATTCGATATCCCACTATCTCTTTTCTAAATATCCCGTACCCCTATAATCTTTCCCTGAAATATCCCGTATCCCTATAATTTTTTTCGCAAATATCCCGTATCCCTAAAACCCCTAATGGGGCCTCATAGGTGATTATTCTGTAACTTTCCACATCACGGCTCAAACTATGATGGCTTATGTTATAATAGCTGCGTGGGTTTCTCGAATAGCTTCCAGCCGCGCGAGACAAGAAAAAATTCCGGAGCGCTCTCCTACTACGTAGACCTACGTACATCGTGACGGAGTGATAATTTCGTTGTCTCCAACGGAATGTTGACACACAATCAATGTACGTGAACTCAAAGACTATTAAAAAAGATGGCAGACCCATAAGTACATCAAAGAACCCTTAAACCGTGCCTATTTTAACAATACATCAAATGCACTTTATACTCTCACCCATTTTCATAGCAGCATTAAGCCGTTGTTAATGTTTATATGTTAAAGCTGCGATAGCTTGCATCACTGTTCGATTCACAGATAAACTAAAAAGTAATTGATTCGCCCCATTGTATGATAGTGACAAGCGGCATAAGCGTCCCAAGCTACCGATTTGTGAACGTTCGATATGGGAAATCGTTGTTGTTAACGTAGAGAATTGAAAAGTTTTTGTTTTTACAATAATATCGACTTACCTTGTTTCTGTGATGGTATTATATGTTGTCGTCGCTTCTCAGGCCATTCGGAAGCTATTCCAGCGACCAAATTACCGCTAAATCCCCGGAATCGCGTCCGAATGGTCTGATAAGCGTACAGTTAACGAAACGTCCGTTACAAAACCTTAGAAATCGGGAGCTTGGGCCGCCTGTGGTGCAGTTAACCACCTGATTCCTGCTTGTTTAAGAACGATTTGAATCTTATGAAAGTCCATTACATTATGTTGACCCTTTCTTGGTAAACTGGCAAGTTTAAGCAAGACGTCCTGAACAAATATTGGAACGAGGAAGTAAATAAACCATCTAAAGCTGCCATTTATCTTGAAAACGTTAATAATTAACCAGACAAGACAGAAGGCCACATGCAGGCCAACTCAAATGCCTTTCAGAGTCGATTGATTGGACTTCTCTCTGTTTCCAGTTACCGTCTTTGATTTGTTACTTAACTCGAGACATTTTAAGGTTCCTCGTATGTTTTCCCAGTTATAAAATTTTGTCAAGCTTTTCATTCAACACTATTGTAGTAGCCATTTAAATACTATTACATTAATATATATTTACCCGGACAAAAGGCCGTCCACTCCTAAAGCGTCAAGGAGTTTGTCAAACTTTCTGGCTTCACGCAGGTTTGACTCAACTTCTTCTCCTTCGACTTCAAACAAAGAACATACTCGTTGGAATCCTTTGGAAAAATCCACTAGACTTATCTTGCCGTCTCTATCAAGATCCAGTTCTTCAAATAGTTTGTCTAACTGCTCTTTGGTCAGATTCAACTCCGAACAGCATCGTCCCAGCTCGGATTTCTCTATGAAACCATTTTCATTGAGATCCCACGCATTAAAAATGTCTTTAACTGTCCGTTCTACTCCATTTAATTCCTCTGCCATGCTATTTCATCGTAGAGAATTTCAGATCGAAACTACAATTATTTAGCGTCGCCGGAAAATTCTTCCGCCGAAATGATCAGTTCCCGAACTCGGAGATATTTTTGCATAAGAATTGACGACAACAAGTCACAGACTAATTAAGGAAACAAAAACAATGGATTTTTCAACTTCTAGATATTGTTCCAAGGTCGACAAACCGTATCAAACCACGTCACTTAAATTCCTTTTTGTGGTGACCCCGCCAAATATCTCTGAGTAGATTCAATGGTCGGAGTTTAAGTAGGACGCTACATTTTCTCTAACGCTCTTTTCATTAATTATTGTCAATAGATGCTTAAGTTCCTCTCAAAGTCGTGGAATCTCAAGTATGACCTTAATCCTTAACAGGTAATTTAGTTAATCCTAAGTGCTACATAGTGCGGGCCATGATTGAATTTTAACTTCTGAACAGGATGTGTATTCTATGAGTAATAGCTGCAGTTTATGGCAAGTTTACCAGGTAATGGGCTCCTGAGTTTACATATAACCTAAAGTTTGTGTCCTGTTGTTTGGTAGGTGCATGTGTCTCTTATTCCCTTTACTATGCGCCACAAAGAAAACAAGAGGCGGCAGCGCTCGGGACTCTCTTGTTGGCCACAGTCAGTTTTAGCAGCTCCTCAGCAACATTAAAAGTAGCAATTACAATCTCTTTGTCTGGCATTGTGGCGCATTTTGCGGGCAAAAATGGAGAATTTGAGGGGCTAAAATACATTTTAGCTCGCTAGAATAAACCATTAAAAAGTGAGAAAATTCACTGTAACACTTAATAACAATAATAATAATAATTAATATTTCTATA